>CAEGAE010089868.1:0-19103 GCA_903067095.1 Girardinus metallicus | reverse complement strand
TGCAGTGTGTGTGGTCAGTGTTTGCAGTGTGTGTGGTCAGTGTTTGCAGTGTGTGTGGTGAGTGTTTGCAGTGTGTGGTCAGTGTTTGCAGTGTGTGGTGAGTGTTTGCAGTGTGTGTGGTGAGTGTTTGCAGTGTGTGTGGTGAGTGTTTGCAGTGTGTGTGGTGAGTGTTTGCAGTGTGTGGTGAGTGTTTGCAGTGTGTGTGGTGAGTGTTTGCAGTGTGTGTGGTCAGTGTTTGCAGTGTGTGTGGTGAGAAAAAAACAAACAAACAAAAAAAAATGCAGCAGCTGAAAATGTACCAAATGTTGCAACTTTGGTCCCAAATCAAACTGAATCTGCTGGACTATCAGGTGTGAAAACTGTTGAAATGAAGTCAATAAAGTCCTCAGTCGGTTAGAAGTACACAGATGTGTGTGTGTGGGTGTGTGTGGTTTCATGCTGTTTGAACTGAAAACCTACTCGCTTGTTAAAGCGTTTCTTTTCCTCTTCAGACTGCTGCTCCTCCATCTCCTCCAGGCTCATTGGAAACGCTCAGAAACTGAACAACTCATCACTTCAGTTCGCACTGCAAAAACACAAAATCTGAACAAGTTGCCTAGTTTAGTGCAAATAACTTGGAATAAATGACTTTTCAGCAAGAAATACGAGCTTGGTTTAAGTCAATATTATGAAATGAGAAAACAAAAAATACAAGTTACGCTTATACAAAAAATGTCTTATTGAAATAATCTGCCTGTGGGACTATAGTTATTTTTAATCATTATTAAGGAGTTATTGACTTTAAAAAGCTCCTTGCTGAAAAGTTACTTACAGTTCAGTTCTGTCTTGTTTTCAGTGAGCTGAGATATTTGCACTACAATCTAAAACTGTTAGATTTTTTGCAGTGCTCACTGTCTGGTTCGGGTTTTACTGTAACCTCCCGGTTCTGCTGCCACGCCTCCCGGTTTCTGTCTGGTCACTTTGAAAGCTTTCCTCCAAAACAGAAGTAAATAAAAGTCAGCAAAGGTTTTAGTTTTTGTTTTGAAGAGCAGCAGCTTGACTCAGCAGGTTTCTCTCAGCAGCACATGGTCTGAAAACAAACTCCTCTGACATTTCCAGCCGCACCGGTTCTAGCTTTCCCAATCACAAATCAAACTCCACCCCTGGAGAGGAGGAGGTGTGTGTGTGTGTGTGTGTGCGAGTCGTTATTCTCTAAATAACCTGTCGGTCCAGTCAGACTGACATCGGTCCGTCCAGGCAGCTGCTCCTCTGCTCTCTTTCCCTTTTCCTCTGGATTTCTTCTGAACTGATTTCAGCTGAGTCACGGTAAGTTTCTGTGATTTTTTTCTTTTTTCTTTTTTTTTTTACACGTGTGTGTTTCCCAGCATTTCACTGACACCGGCTCAGTTTCCAGCTCCGAGCTCCAGCACAGGAAAAGTTTACTGTCCCTTCTGTAAGTAACTCACTTTGACTTTTGACTTTTGACATTACAGATTCACGTCTCATTTATTCATGTGACCAGTTTGAGGTAAATTATTGTTTAGTTCTAAATTCTTAATTCATGGAAATAATTAGCATCTCGGCTGAATCCCTGGAAACGTAATAAAAGTCTGTGATTGTTCTGAGATAAGATATGAAGTGGGGATTAAATGGATCATTTTATCAGTTTCACAGCAGAAGGTTTTCATTGATGTTCTGCATTTCAGTAGAAGTTTCCTCATGGTGATTTAAACACAAAAGCAGACAGTAAAGATAAATACATTAACATGAAATATGTTCTAACCAGTTTCTGTTCTACCATTTAATAATGTAGAGCAGGATAAAAAAAAAGCTTTACTGTATTTTGGTGCAAATGTTTTAGGACACTTGAAGTAAGACAAAATTAACTTACAAGTAACTTTTCATCAAGAAATAGGAGCTTGTTTTACGTCAATGATTCATTAATATTGATTATTTCTCATATAATAAGTAATTTTCTCATGTTATAAGTGAAATAATCCACCAGTGGAATTACTTACTCTTTTCTTTTAAAATCCTGCTATTTAGTCAAGAAAAGTCTCATTTTTTACTAATAAAAGTAGTAAAGTTTGTTTCTACTACTTATATGTATATATGTTGTGCTATTTATTATCATAAATCAAAGAGGAAGCAAAAACCTTTGTGTTCCCAGTGTTTTCCATTCAAAGTAAAATATTTGTGATAATTTATCAGTGTAGTGAATCGGAGCTGAATGAAGCTGATTTCCACACAGCCGTTTGCCTCTTTCTCCTGTTTCTTTTAGCCAACCATTAGAGCGTTTAAAAGGTTTTAAAAACCAGTGAACCGATGACGGTTTGACCTCAGGGTCACACAGAGTAAGAACTCTGAAGCTGCAACACCAGATTGAGCAACTCGTGAATTTAAAACACATGCAGGAATCCAAGCAGTGAGGAAACCAGAGTTATGAACACCGACCCGGCGCTGGTGAAGCTGCTTTTGTTTGTCCTGATTGACCTTCAGACAGGGATGAAAGGTGGACGAGTGTTTTTGTTTGGTGTATGTAAACTTCTGGCCTCACCTGGATCTCAGCTGGTTTTCAGACTCAGATCTGCTGCTGCGTTTAAAAAGTTTTCCTCCTGGATTTCATGCATGTTTTGGTTTTGATCAATAAGTACAGAGCCAACATCACCAATATCAATACCAATAATGAAACTTTTTATTATTTAGGTTTTATGTATCATCAAATTTTCAACTTTTTTTTTTTTATATAATTCTGTTAAACGCCGGGACACACAGTTTGAAGATGTTTGTAAAATATTTTTATTACACATTAACATGATGAACAGAAACATTTTTGAAAACATTTTTCGAGAGTAAATCAAAATAATAAAAAATTGAGGTAGATTTTTGAAACTACGAAACAAAAATGAAATAAAATATCAAGATGGAATCTGAAACTACAGTATTGATCTGAAACTGATTTTGTACTGATATCATCAATATTCTGTATGGCCTCTATCGAGCAGGTTGCCTCTCTGTAGTTGTTCCCACAGCATCATGCTGCCAAAGCCATGCTTCACTGTGTGGATGAGGGAAGTTTAACTTTCTTTAAACAACAGTTTCATCCTGTTGCTCCTCCATAAAGGTCAGATCTATAACCGATAATCACCCCGTCCTCCATCTTCTGCTCTGATAATGGATCTCACTGCAAAAACATCAAATATTAACAAGTATTTGGTGCAAATGTCTTAGTACACCTGAAATAAAAGTTATAAGTAAGTTTTCTGCATGACATAGGATCTTTTATGAGTCAATAATTCCTTATTATTCATGAAAAAGTTCTAGTTTAATTGGAAGATTATTTTACTTATAATGAAAAATGTCTTAGAATAATTTCATTTGGTTTATTTTAATTTTGTAAGCTCTTCTCTGTTCTCTAGTGGTTTTTTTAACAAGGCCTTCACAGAACAAAAGGAAGGTGAATGCAAATGCACGCCACACTTTTCAGCTTTCTCTGCAGAAATATTTAAAAAAATGCATCATTTTCCTTCCACTGCTCTGCGCTACGTTACAGTAAAACCCAATTAAAACTTGCTGCCGTCAGCAGATCCTGCAATTCTCCTCAACAGGATATAAACGGTGAATTTCTCCCACCATAAATTACAGGATCAGCTGCAGGTTTTCCTGGTGATAATGGGACATAATGGGATTCTTCAGCAGCTCATTACACTTTAAGAGGCCATTGTCTTCAGTTGTGCTGCAGGGAGGATTCAGGGTAAACATGCAGCAACCTTTAAGTCTCACACAGTCCTGATGAAGTCAGATAAACTGATTGAGTGCGGAGCTGCCCTCAGGTTCAGCTCCTTTTGGACTGAAGATTGAAGATCGTGTCAAGATAGTCTGAGTCTTTATGGAGCATGACAAACAGAGAAGACAAGGGGATGAAAGGGAGGCTTGGGTTAAAGGATAATACACAAGATTAGAGTAAAATAAATGTCTGGAGACAAAAAAGAGCCGTTTATTTTGGGGAGAAGACTCAACAAAATGCTAAAAATAAGTCTCAAGACAGAAACTTGTAATCGTTCTCACTCTTCAAGGGATTTTCTTCAGAAAAGCTTCTTAAATTGCATGTTTTCTTTTGTCAATATGATGAAGGATGTCTGTAATTACTCCTTGTTCCTTCTGTGTCTGTGATGCCAACCCACCCAGAGAGATCCAAGGACAGACCTGCCACCAGAGGGACGTCAGAGCGTTTAAATGCCCGCAGCTGAACAGACGCCATGTCAGCGATGTTCACCTGGGCCTGCCTGCTGCTGTGGATCGGCTCGGCCGCGCAGGACAAAACGCCCGGTAAGACACACAACGCCTCTTTGTCCCGCAGGCCGAGTCCGTCCGGCTGCAGGGAAATGTTAGGGAAAGCTTTCTGAGCAGAACCCGATACCCTGCAGAACAACAACAACACCACCATTCAGCTCAGACACTCCCCTCCTTTTGCACAGCAAAATCCCTTTTTAGTTGGGTCAAACTCTGACAGCAGGTTGGAAAAATGATCCCACCGCTGACATCCGCTCAGCTGCAGCCGGGTGAGGACAAGCTCTCCAACGAGAAGCAATCTCTGGTTATATAGCTTAGATTTTGGTCACAATTTATATTAAAAAACAAGATTTGAGGAGAAAATATATTTCTTCTGTCAAACTAAATACTTTCAGAAGTTGCACCCTGAAAAAACACAAACTTTTATCATTTTTAACTAGTTTCTCATAGTTTCTAGTGAAAACACCTTAGTACACTTTAAATAAAATAAAAAATAACTTACACGTTTTCAGCAAGATATAGAAGCTTGTTTTAAGTCAGTAGGTATTATTTCAGATAGCAGATTATTTCACGTATAACCTGGGATTAGAAATGTCTTATAATAGTGAAATAATCTGACAACATGAAGGAATTATTGTCCTATAACAAACTTATACATCTTGCTGAAAACTTACTTGTAAGTTAGTTTTATTTTATTTTATTTTATGATTTTGTGTTTTTGCAGTTCAGTGAGGCTGAAAGCAACAAATTTGTGCGGTAATGAAAGGATAAACGTGGCAGAACAGGCTGGATTCTGACTGATCAGGATGCTGACTCACCAACAGCTCACTGGAAAACATCCTGGAACTCAAACAAATCATCTTTTCAAATACTTCCCACTCTAAAATCCACACTATGTAGTTTTTCCAGCTTTCATAAGAACCTAAAGTGTCCTTCTGTGTGTTTTCCCTGGCAGCTGCTGCCTCTGGTCCTGGAAAATAAAATAAAACTGCTCAGCTCCCGTCTTCATTCGAACCCAAAGTACGTGCATAAAAGCACGTCTGAACCGCACAGGGAATGAGTCGCGTTTTAATTGTTTCTTTGCCGGTATTGTGTACCAGCTGGTTTCTCCGTCCATGAGAACCGACAGCCACCTGGAACTCAGATCAGACGGGAGATCTTTGTTTCAGGCTTTTACTGCAACAAGAAGCTGCATTCTGCTACCACTTGAAACCTCAGGAGACTTTACAAAGCGGTTTGATGTCCTCCCATCTCTGCACCGGATCCACTAAGCAGATTGCAATAATTACAAGCAGGAGAAACCGAGCGCCAGCAGACAGACAGGAATATAACACATGCAGTGATTTCACAGCAAAAAAAATCAAATCTTTTACAGTATCTTGGTCTAGTTTCTGGTGCAAATTCCTTATTACATTTGAAATAAAATAACTTTGCAGCACAGCAAGACATTAAGAAATGATCTCCCACTGGAACTAGTAAATTTTATGTAAATATTAAGAAATTATTGACTTAAAACAAGCTCATATGTCTTGCTGAAAAGTTACTTATAAGTTAGTTTTGTCTTATTTCAGGTGTCTGAGATATTTGCACCAGAAACTAGATAAAAGTTCTTGATAAGATTTAGAGGTTTTGGCAGCGTAAAGGGAAAAATCAGGAGCTGTCGTTGTTATTTTCAGTATTGTTTATTCATTCAGAGTAGGTGAACCTATCCTGTGTGGATGAAGCTTAATAAACCCGACCTAACCTTCTCTGAAACATCTGGAAGAAAACAGATCTTTGTTCTGCTGCTTCCAGGATTAAAAAGTTAAATTTTTTAATGGTAACCCTGTTAAATCACCGCTGTATTGGAGCCATGTTTGGCTGCCAAACGTTTACGCTGATTTAAAGTTGGAAGCATTTAACAGCACGGCGTCACAGGTGGTGCTGACAGCTGCTCTGCAGGTTCGAATGAGATGTGAGTCAGAAATGTTGGCAGCCGCAGCTGGAGTTTACAAGAACTGGAAGAATGAGAAAGCAGAGCAGAGAACACGAGCCGGCAATAAAACACGGAGAGGAGGGAAACGAGTGGCTCCTGTACGAACACGCGCTGCAGCACGCTGCAGCACGCTGCAGCACACTGCAGCCATGCTGCAGCCCACTGCAGCCATGCTGCAGCCATGCTGCACAAACACGAGGATCTGTAGCTGCAGCCCAGCTCTTCAATGAATCTGTGCTACCATGTGTCCACATACAGGACAGAAACAGCAGACCAGAGATTATTAAAAACCTGAAGCGTTTCTTATTCTGCACCCGCCGTCGTCTCTGTCCGATTCACAAAGTGAATGACACTGAAGATATGCTGGTGCAAAGATACCATCGAGTTAAGGAAGTCTGAGAGTTTTAAACCGTTTTTTTTTTTTTGTAGCAAGTTGCAGTTCTCCTATCTTCATAACCAAAATCTGACTTCAGATTATAAACCCAGCAGACACAACAGATGATTTATCTCTGAGGGAAAAACCAGATAAAAGAGTCAGAGAGGAATCAGGTTCAGGATGTTTTAATCAACCGTTTAGTGAAACACAAACAGTGAAGAGCGACACCAACTTCATGCTGCAGTTTGTAACTTTTTTAAAAATATGGGTTTTTTTTTATTTTTGTTAAAACTGTCACAGTTTATGAGGTAATCTGTGAACAGATGGGTCTCTGCCTTCTCCCAGTGATTTCACAGCAGAAACAGAAAATATACCAAATATTTCTAGTGCAAATATCTTAGTTCAATATATAAGTCAATAATTCCTTCACATTGATTAAAAAAGTATCAATTACGACTGTATTATAAAGTATAATATGGGAAAAATGTTTTGTTTTCCTGGCATTTCACTTATAACTAGTATTTTTTTAATCAATTATTGACTTAAAACAAGCTCCCATATTTTGCTGAAAACCTACTTTTCAGTCATCTTTGTTTTATTTTAGATGACAGAAGATATTTGCTCCAGAAACAGACAGAAATCCTCTGTAATGCTTTGTGTTTACCTTCCTCCTGGTGAATAACAGCCGAACTGGTCTGATGTGTCGTTTGTTCTCTCTGCTCATCACTCAGTTTAAACTGCACTCAACCTGCAGATGATCATGAAATGTTTAGGCTTATTAAGTTAAGATGCGTTAAGTCAGACCCAAATCAAGGCAATTACAGATCCAGCTTTCCCTCCGACAAAAGTCAACAAGTCTGTGGCTTTTTAACGAAGCATTTATATCATGTATGCCCTCAAACGCTTCACGATGGGGGAAATTACCAAACCTGCTGACACAAGTTCAGACCAGCGAGCAACATGTTAATCCTTTAAACTTCACACCGTAAGTCAAGCCCCGTCTGTGTGATGCTGTTTGACTTGGTGCCACTCAGTCAGCGGTTTGTCTTCATATTTAAAACGTCGGGAGAGGAAGAAAAGCTTCCTGACGAGTCCCGTCCTGCTCTGCATGCGGTTTCTGAACACAACCTGAACCTCCGCAACAAGAGAGAGCTTGAGGGAAAATATTTTCACTGCCTTGAGAAAGTATTCACACCCTTCAGCTTTCACAAATATTTAAATATTCTGAATTTAAAGTTTATTTTTTCTGGATGAACGTGGAGCCATTTGACATGGGACATTTTAAATGTACTGACATGGGACATGATCTACCTGTTAATCTATTAACTATGATTAAAATGCTTTTTTTTTTTATTGAGCACCAAAACTGGCTCTAGCCCAGGGCCCTTATCCTTCTAAATACGGCCCTGCTCATATTATGATTATACACTGTTTTGTTTTAGTTTGTTAAACTACAATAATTACAGGAAAGTTAAAGGTCGTAACACATCTGGTTTGTTTTTAATTGATGAATTTGGGGGTTTATTTGAATTGAAAGTTAAATTTACATCTGATAATTCAGTGCCTGGTTTTTCATGGACTTGCTGGTTTAAATGATTAAATCCCAGTTAACAGCAACTGGATGTGTCGACTTTATGCTTAGTAGTAATAATTTTCATTGAGCCATAAAGCTGCCAGTTTTAGCTGAGTGCAGGAAGGTTGTTCTTCCAGAGTCTCAGTGTGTTAGAGATTCTCTGTGTTGTTTTTACTCTACAAAATGTGGTTTCATAACAATACGTATATTTTCTGAGAAGTTTGTTTAGTGCTAATATTCGTAGAATATGGTATGATTAACATAACGAACTCACATTCCAACCTTTTCCAGGTAGAGGAAGGTTGGACTGGTTTCCAGGAAGCAGAACTTCCTAATTCCTGGAAATTCCTCCTGAAGGAGTTCAAGTCCATGGATGGTTTCTGCTTTTCTCATGAACTGTTAGGCAATCATGTCACGTGGGCACCATTATTTCTCATTTTATGGTCATTATAAAACTTAGATCTATCTATGCTAGATACTGAAAACAAACAGTCACAAAATACAAAACTAGATAATCTGCTGAGTGTAGGAGCACTTATTGATAACTGTTGATCCATAGGTCATAAATATTTTTGACCAACGCTTTAATGGCTATAAACATTAAGAGACTTAAGAACAACATTCAGGTTGTTTTCACACCTGATAGCTCTGTAGACCCGCTTCCACTGGAGACCAAAATTGGATAATTTGTTTCCAGTTGGTGCGGTTCTCTTTCTCACTGTACTGAGTCAAACCAGCCAAACCCTTTGAAAAACCTGTTCCCCTCCTCGCCTGTGGGGGCGCTACACCAACAACCACTGAAGGCAATGACACAAAAACCTCTGAAGAAACACAGAGCACAACTTCCTTCTTTTGACATGTAAGCAAAAATGTTTTTTGCGGTTGGAGAATTTCTCTTAAGTTTTTGGTAAAAGACAACGAGCCATTTCTCCTGTTAGCGCTAGGCTAGCTCATTTGTTTTGGTTGTATTTACCCAGAATACCCTGTGCTACAGTCCACTTCCTGCTTCTGGAGCAATCTCTGGTCCGCTTGGCGTTCACATATGCATTCAAACCGCACCAGAGTTCACTTCAACCGAACAGTCAGAGGTTGTTTTATTGGTTCGATTAGCATTCACATCTCCCCTAATGAACTGGACTTTCTAGATAAATGGACTGAAGTTTGATTGAAGCGGACTAAGGTCTGCAGGAAAGCCTGGCACATTGGAAGGAAGAAACATGTCTGGAGTGATTTTTGTTCCCTAGTGTTTTCAGTTTTTGCATGTAATCTTACCTCAGAAGGATTAATCTGCAGCTGGAGTAGAGTGGAGGCAGCGTCACGGTTGGAGGGTTGATTTGTGAAGCCAGAGCTTCTCAAGCCGTGGATATTTGGCCGGGCAGAAAGCGGCTCCGGTGGCTCAGCTGTGGTACGCAGAACTCTGCCGGCTCGGCCCGGTCCACTTATCCTCTCTCAGGAAGGTTATTGCATTTCAGAGCAAAGTTTTTCTGAATGATCTCATCCTGGAGGAAAAGGCCATGTGCCCAGGGGCATTCTGGGTAAAAGTCAGAGTTAATACAGCCGTGATAAAAACAACAGATCAGCGGAAATCTGCAGGAAAATCCTACAAATAATATATAACAGAGAAATAAACTTTATATGGCAAGACATTACTGACAATAATAAACACAGACAAAAATTACGAGAAATAAAAACCAGAACAAAAACACAAACATGACAGGCATAGTGATATTTTTAAAAGGTTTCCATCACTGGACTCAGTAAACATTTACTTATGGCAAGCCCTTTTAACATATAATAGCCAGAGTGAATTTTTAAACTAAATATCAATGTTTCAATTCTTCCTGGTGTAAAAAATTGTATTTCAGATATCCTGAACATTATTCGTCCAAGGACAAGTTAGAGGTTTTGAGATTTTTTAATTGTCTACTGCTTATAATGTTGAATTTCTTTCTGGTTTTGGTGGTAAAAATTGACTATTTGATTTGAATTGATGTTTGTTCTACTAAAGGCAAAACAAAGTAAACTATGAGAGTTTAGTGTTTATCTGGTCCAACGTTGACATCTGGTGGCCGGAAGACTTAAAAAAAAATTACTCTTAAAGGAAGATTTTCATTCCTTCTTCAAAAAAACAGCATTAGACTTGAAAAACTCAAATCTGAAGCAGCCTGTCCTCAGTGCTTTATGTCAATGGATTGCAGATCTGAATTAGCTTTTTCTATAATCTGGCACATTTCCCCTTTTAAACTAAAGTTAATTCTCATTACCATGTTGTGTTCCAGATGTTGCGGTGATCTGCTTTAACTCGGAGGACTGCGCTCTGCCCTGCTCCTTCCGGCCCGGCCAGAACGAGACGGTGGAGTGGTTCCGACAGGGGGCGCTGCTCTACAGGTTCAACAGAAACGGCAGCAAGGAGACGTTCAAGCTGCCGCAGCTGGCCGATCGGGTCTTCGTCTCCGCGCAGCAGCTTTCCAACGGGAACGCCACCCTGATCCTGAGGCGCAGCGCCCCGCAGGACAGGGGGATGTACAGCTGCCACGTCCAGGCCTCAGGAGGACGACACACGACCAAGGTCATCCTCAAGGTCGAAGGTCAGTCAGAGGAAGAAATGATTAAATATTCCTGCTGGGTGAATCCAGGATGCGGCTCGTTTGGTTCCTGCAAAGATCTGCAAAACTTTAAACAGCAGCGATCACAAGATTTTATTTTATTTAAAGAATAAATATGATTTTAGTTGTGATGGCATTTTTTCTGCTCAGGATTTGTCTTACTTTATATTTCCTAACATTATGTGAAACCTTTTAGTTCTCATCCAGATTCCCTACAAAAACACAAAATCTTATCAAGTATATTTATCTAGTTTCTAATGCAAATATCTTACTACACCTGAAATAAGACAAAATAACTCAGAAGTGACTTTTTAGAAACATTTGGAGCCTATTTTAAGTCAAGAATTCCTTAATATTGATCAAAAATGACTAGTTTCACTCTTCAAACATGTCAGTATCTGTGTCAAATTCATTTATGTAGCACTTTTAAAAACAGGATGAAACTGCACCGAGGTGTCAATAAAACGACAGAAAGAAAATAAAACTAAAACATCACAACGTGGGAGAAATGTCATGTAATAAGTGAAATAATCAGACAGTGGAACGAATACTTTCTAAAACCGATATTGGGAAATTATTGACTTAAAACAAGCTGCTATATCTTACTGAAAAGTTACTTTAAGTTAGTTTTGTTTTAAATGTACTAAGATATTTGCACTATAAGTAAACAAAAATACTTTGTAAGATTTTGTGTTTTTGCAGTGCAAACCCACTTTAAATGATAATAAATTTGGCTGCCTAAATGTTAAGAAAAATATATTATATATAGAATAAATAATAACTACCTATTTTACCCTAATTATGGATCTATTTAGTGTAATCAGGACCTTCGGTCTGTTCCCCTGCAGCTGGTTTCAGCGCTGCACAGCAACAATGTTCCAGTCACTAAAGAGGCTGCGTCTAAAGTTAGCTTCATCACAATGATCTCACCTGACTATCAGGCTATATCAGGCCCTGACCTTTAGCGCCTGTCAGCAGGAGCTCTGACGGCCTTCCTGTTTGTGCTGCAGCTCCTATCCGAGGCCTGTTTCTGGAGCAGTCCCGGCTCAGCGGCTACGAGGAGATCAAATGCTCCGTGCCGGACGTTTTCCCGGCTCCGCACGTGACCTGGGCGACGGAGCCGCCCACCTTCGAAGACCTGCGGCCCGTCACGCGCAAGCACGTTAAAGAGAACGGTTTGTTCTCCGTGGACAGCCGGCTGACGAAGCTGAAGGGCCAACCGGACCTCATCTACATCTGCAAAATGACGACTTCCTACAGCCGGTCGACGTGGACCGCATCGCTCAGGGAGAGAGGTAAAAGAACCAAAAACAAGTGCTGATAATATCTGCTCCTTTTTCACACAGAAAGTACACAAAGCACTGAGATTAAAATCCTATCTTCTAAGGGAGTGGCAGCAACAAACACAACAAAATAAAATGACGAGCTGTAAAACATCAGGTACATGTCATTGAATCGGACTCAAGAACTTTTGGTTCGGATATAAAAGCACTAAACGAGATTCAGTTATTAAGTTATTTAAAATCCTGAGGTTTAATTCATACCCAGCTGACTTCAGTTTGTCCTCATTCGCCAGTTTGTTATGGTGTTCCACAAGGTTCTGTCCTAGGTCCGGTTTTATTCTGTTTCTTTCTAAAAGTTTCAGGAAACATGACACCCGGTTAGATGTTACGCTGATGACACACAGTTTTATTAATACATTAAGCTGATAAGCCTGTTTCTCGCCTTTCTGACAGACTTTAAGTCGACAATAATATAATTTTTTTCAGCCAAACAGATCACGGTTCCACAAAGCTTCAGTATTCAGTAGCAAACCAGCCTGGTTGGACAAGAAGGAAAGAAAAAACGGCAGATCTGATCCTTTGACTCTGAAACATTCACCGCTGCCTCTGGTGTTTCACAGAAATAGCAGGAACCGAGGGACGAGACCTGACCATTCGCTGCGTGGCTCCCACTTACCTGAAGAACCCGTCCCTTTACTGGACCTTCTCCAGGGGGGACAACTCCACCCTCATCCTCAGCTACAACAGCCAGTCGGACCGCAAGGCCTCTGCGCCGTCCTGGGACGGCCACCTGGAGCTGGACATCTACAAAGCCAAGTTTGGAGACGGCTCTCTGCGTCTGATGGACCCCCGGCACTCGGAGCACAGCGGCAGCTACGCCTGCGAGTTCTCCGAGAAGTTCAGCAGACACGTCGAACGCAGCCAGGTCACCATCGGTGAGCCTGGTGTCCGTCACGGTAAAGTCCCCGACGCGGCCTGCTGCGTCCAGCAAAAACTAAAACACGATTCCAGAACAAGCTGTTAGAAGGTTTCGTGTTTATTTTGGAAGATTTAAAATGGAAATATGCTTTAAAATAACTCTTTCTTTTAAGAATAACCTGAAATTTACTGTACCAGCTGGTTAACTGCAACAAATATGGATAGAAAAATGTTTAAACAGTTAGAAAAAAATGGTCCAATTTTCTCAACATTAATATAAATCACATTAAAAACTAGAACAGGAGAACCGGTCTGGATTATTGTGGATTTTCTCCAAGTGCCGAGTTACGTTTACTTGCACAGAACATTTCAGCAACAAGGCAGTTCGAAGCGTAAACATCAGAGTTACAGATTGTGAAACAAAATATAAACATCATCATCAAAATCATCAATACACGTCACACAGGTTGATCAATGTTCCAATATCTTACTAAAAACCGCCAACGTTGTTCACATCCCAGGGTTAAGTAATCACCCCAACCAGCTGCTGGCGTCACGCTGCTCTTCTGTCGGTCAAATAAATTGATTTTTAAAGTTGAGGAGAAAAATTTCCCCAACCAGACAGAAACTGAAGCAGCTGCTCCAGGTACGGATGGGGATCGAACCCACGAGGCCAACGCCTTCCCGCTCGTCCACCACGCCCTGACAGTGTTTACACCACAGCTCACTGCTGACTGCTGAAAAAGATTTTCCTCATCGCCTCAGATAAACGAGTCGGGTTGTTCAAAAACAGTCGCAAACAAAGCAATTAAGAAGATTTAGAACTCTTAAGGAAAAAATGCATAAAATAAAAATCATGCGAAAGATTTTTGTCAGTAAATATTTAAGACTTTAAATATTTTGAGTGAGAATGTTGAACAGAGGAATCACTCTGACATGTTCAGAGCTTTTAAAAGCAGTTTGATATAAAACTTTTTATCTGGCAGAAAGTTGCTCTTAGCTGAAAACCTGAAAAGTGTGGCATGCACTTGCATTTAGCCGCCATCAGTGAACATGTTGCCAGGTTGGACGGAGAGCTTCTGGAAACAAAAATTATACGGTTTTACGTCACATCCTCAATTGGACTTTGACTAGACCATTCAATCACATCAATGTGCTTTAACATAAAGCATCCTGCTGGAGATGTTGTACATTTTAGGGGTTTTTAGAAGAAGAAGTAATCCTCTAGACATTTTTCCAGGATTTATCTTCCAGGATTTTCCAGGATTTACCTCCATCCATCTTCCCATCACCGTTGCGTCGTTGCAGCTGTCTTACATTCCTTCCATTTTTAATTAATCTTCAAAACTCGGGATGTTGTTTTCCGATCTTCTGTGCATCTTTCTCTGTTCCCCGATGGGCTGAAAACAAAAATGATAAATCATGTATTTCCCAGTTATGTCCGTCGTGTTTCTAAGTTTGCTGCCTCTGTCGCGTCGCAGGGCAGCGCAGCGTGGCGGAGAAGCCGTCCTACTGGTGGATCCTGGGTGTGGTGGCTGCTGTTCTGGTTCTGGTTCTGGCAGGATTACTGGCCTTCCTGAAGCTCAGAGGTGAGACAGCAAATTAACTGAAAACACCAGAATATTCAGCCAGCTGCACGGTTTTGAGGAAAACCCGGTTCTGGTCTCGGCAGACCTGTAATTTCAGTAAAAGCAGCTTTTCAGATGTCTGTCTGGGGCAGCAGAGGAAATGTGACTCACAGAACTCTGCAGAACTTCACTGCAAATATTCAGTTCTGGGCTGAAAACTTTAATTCATACAGAAATTAAAACGACTGAATGATGAAAAAGATACAGATAATAGAAAGAAGATCATTTTATTTTATTTCTGCTTTGAAACTTTTATCTTCTTCATCGGTTGTATTCTTTATCTTTACCTCAGAGTATTTTAACTTTGCATTTTATAATTTCTCCATTTTTGTGACATCCATCCATCCATTTTCTGTTCACCCTTCGTCCCTTAATGGGGTCAGGAGGGTTGCTGGTTCCTCTCCAGCTACGTTCCGGGTGAGAGGCGGGGTCACCTGGACAAGTCACCAGTCTGTCGCAGCATTTTTGTGACATTAAACTTTAATTGGTTCATGTCAGAGTGACTGAGTCAGCAAAGGTCAAAGGTACAGAAGGACATAAAAAAACATTTATTTTCAGAGGAGCATCTTATAATTATAATTTGGTCAAATGAATCATTTAACTTTAAGTGATTTTAATATTTTATTGTCTTAGGGTTAATAAAAAGTTTGTTTTTTAAATTCTTCACATTATTTTCTAGCGTTGAAGACAATGAATTGATTTTAGTTAAATTATTAAGATTTAACTGGATGCTGAAATAAAACCTGTGTGTGTGTGTGTGTGTGTGTGTGTGTGTGTGTGTCCTCGACTTTCAGGAAGAGACAAGAAGCCCAGAGGCCATTCTGATGAAGAGACGGAGCTGAACAGGGTCAAAGGTCAGTCTCTATAAAAACAAACTGAATATGTATTTAGTAAAGCCTCCACTAGATGGCGCCAGAGGACATCTGCGGCAATCAGCCACCCGTTGCTCTGCGCTGAAAGCCGCTAATGACGTGGTTTGTTATTTAATGGTGAATTATGGAGAAATTACGACCTAAAAGTAGATTTTTATACTTTATAAAGTCCTACGATTACATCATCTTCATTTGATGACGTCATCCATTTCTGTGCAGTAAGAAAAGAAACGTAGCCTGATGCAAACATGAATAAACATCAATTTAGACATTTTCAGCCATTGTTTTTGAATAAAGTGGTCAGATTAGACAAAAATTATTTAAGTTTTATAAAAATATATAAACATTAATATAATAAATCGTTTTACCACGATTTCTTCTGCAAAACCACAAAATCTTATCAAGTACTTTTGGTTTGGTTTCTAGAGCAAATATGTTAGTGCAAAACAAAACGAAGATAAAGTTATTTACCTTATAAATAACTTTTCAGAATAAAATAGGAGCCTGTTTTAATCAATGGCACCTTTATATTGGTGAAAATGTGCTGGTTCCACTGGCAGATTATTACAGTTATGGGGAAAATGTCTTGAGTTAAATAATCTGTCAGAGGAAGTAATATTTAATTTGATAAAAAAAAAAAGGAATTATTAACGTAAAACTTTCTCCCATATCTTCCTGAAAAGTTACTTCTAAGTTAGTTTTTTCTCATTTCTGGTGTCTTAAGAAACAAAACCAAAATACTTGGTAGGATTTTGTGTTTTTGCAGTTTGCACTTCTTAGAAAAACAGAAAAACAACTAAAACCAAGCAGATAATTTAAAATTAGAATGATGTTTTTTGATGTGTTTCAGATGGAGACGCGTCCTAGTCAGCAGCTGTCTGACTGAAGCATCACTGGACTCTCAAACCGTCTGGACTGAACACTGAACTGAAACTTTTTCCTTATTTTAAACTTTTCTCTGCCTTTCAGAAGACGATGAGCTGCTGTTCATACTGCTGATGCTCAAACTGGACCGTAAATTCCCCAAAAAGCTGCTTTTTAATTTCTCACCAGGGGTTTCGGAGCTTCAGAGAATCTTTGAATTTATTTTTCTCTAATCTGAATGCCGCTGCAGCGAGTCCGGACTCTGCTGGAGGACGAAGCATAAAGAGAAGCAGGAGCGCTAAAAATTATGGTTTGGAGCTTAAACTGGGGTTCTGTGGAGAGGAAATAAGCAGTCAGTATCATACGCTGCAAAAACACAAAATCTTACCAAGTATTTCTTGATACACTTGAAATAAATCAAAACTAATAAGTAACTTTCCAGATATAGCAGCTTGTTTTAAGTCAATAATTCTTTAATATTGATGAAAAAGTACCAGTTCTACTGGCAGATTATTTCACTTTTTCCAGTGTTACAAGTAGAAATAATCTGCCAGTGGAACTAGCCCTTTTTTAAAGTAAAAATAAAAAAAAAGTACTGACTTAATAAAAGCTCTTACATCCTGCTGTAAAGTTTAGTTTAGTTTTATTTCAGTTGTACTAAGAGATTTACATTACAAATTAGACCAAAAATACCGGGTAAGATTTTCATGTTTTTGAGTGCATCAACAGCAAATAGCTCTAAATATCTCCATCCTGAATAAATCTAGATTTTTTTCCCTGTCGAGGATAAAATCTGATCTGGTCGGATTCGGACTGCAGAGGATTATCTTAAAGCTTCAAACTCTGCAGTCGAATGTTCGTTTGCTGGTTGTGTACCGAGGACAACAGGAAACATGGAAGGAGATTGTTTTGGATCACTGACCTGATGAAAGATGGAATCTGATGAAGCGTCACAGCATCACAGGTCCTCCACCGTGCCTGACAGGGAGCGTTTGCTCATTAAACCACACAGACGCAGTAAAGTTGATGTTTATTGATCGTCCGTTTGCTGCGGTTCTCCATCAGAGTCCAACACTTTGCTCTCTTTACCTCATCCTCACTGCGCATGGCAGCAACAGAAACTCAGGTCCTGTTTGCCACAGATCCGGTGGTTTAAACTTCATCGCTCCCTCTGAGTTTGGCAGGAAGACGTTTTCTCAGAAATGACTTTGTGTGTTTCTGTTTTGATGCCTTTGGGGCAAAATGAGGTTAGAAATGCCCCTCAGCACTGATGTCCTAAAAAAAACCACAGAAATAAATAAATAGAAATCACTTCATTTGCATTTTCAGGTGATTTGCAATGTGTGCAAATCACCTGATCTGCTCAAATTTAAATTAAATTAAAATATTTTTCTACATTTTTCATCTTTAACAGAGGAGTCGGTTAATGTGAAGGGAGTTGATTAACGATTATTTATACTGAAGGTGTAACCTGTGACTCGTCTATAATAATTAGCTGTATTTGTATCAGATATAGACTTTATAGAACCACAGAGCTGCCTGTGTTTTCACTCAGCCAGCAGTCAGTCAGGACTGAGTTCAGAAACAGATTTATGCCTCTTTTTGAACAGTTTGTCTGATTTTCTCTGTTCGTCTGAAGCCTGAATGTTAGGAAACGTTTCCAGGAAGAATATCAACTAAAACAGATCAAAAAGTTGTTTCCTGGTTTATCGTATCTGACTGGAAGAGCAGTTCCTGAGCTCTGGATGAATTTTCTATTAGATCATGAACCAGGAGGTCACTGGTTTTCACTGGTTTTCACTGGTTTTCACTGTTTTTTACTGTTTTTACATTTCTCTGCACCTGAAAATGAAAACCCACTTCAGTGCCTTTTAAAAGTGTCATGAATAAAGTTTTTATTAAAACAAACAGAATCATTTTTATTGTGACTTCATTGGTTTTTAAGAACAGATTTTCTAATCTGTGCAAAACTGCATAAAATGAGCTCATAATGCAGAATCACCTCCACCTGAGTTTCATTATTACTTATGGGTTTGGCATTTTGAGTCATGTTCTTAAGATCCATGTTTTGTTTAATGATTGTCCAGTTTTACGGTTTCTCCTTGGACTCTTATCTGACAGTCATATGTCTGAGCCTGGCCTCCAATTTAAACTCCCTGCTGCTGGTTTTCCTGCTTTTTTCTATTTGTCATGTTTTAAAATTTGACTCTGGAACTAAATTTGTTATTGACCTTTAACCTCTCAATGTCTATTATTGTTTAATGAACACCAGGCTGGTGAAGTGTGGTCTTATGTAGATGAGAGAGTGAATTTGATCTCTGGCGTTCTCATTCAGAAAAACTTTCATACAAACACGGAATAAACAAAAACAACTTATATCTAGAACAAAAATACTTCAACTGTCAGCTTAAAAAACAACAAAATCTTTAATTAGGCTAGTAACTTTCAACAGAAGTAAGTAAAGACAAAGAAACAAATACGGATACTAATATACTGCAATAAAGGGAACAAATCCGAGAATAAAACAATGCTGTGACATCAGAGCCACATAAAGACAGTTACAAAGTCGGCCTTCTATCACCTGAAGAACATCAGAGGACTGATGTCTCAGCGAGATCTAGAGAAACTCATCCATGCGTTTATCTTTAGCCGCATCGATTACTGCAACAGCATCTTCACAGGTCTGTCCAACAAATCAATCAAACAGCTGCAGCTGATCCAGATGCTGCTGCTCGC
>CAEGAE010089860.1:0-24469 GCA_903067095.1 Girardinus metallicus | reverse complement strand
ATTATCGACGATGGCAGACATTTTCTGAGGAATCCACTGCACGTCTCAGAGCGATGGGTGGGAGGTAAAGGGGAGCCGATGGCTGACAAAACACACGTCATTAGTAAGTCACGTTATTAATTGGATTTTAATCGGGATGTTTTGCAAACAGTGAAAACAAAGATTTTAACACATAAACGACAATATGGTGGCAATTCAGCGACTTTTCCTCAGCTGTGGTCTTGAACTGAAATCCAGAGCGACCGAGACTGTTGGAAACATTCATTAATTATGGAAACATTCATTAAGTTAATGATGTTTAACTTTAGCGCATGTTGAGTATTAGACGGTTCCTGGTTGTTTTTGGCCTCAGTTTAGGTTGGATTTGGATGAAACTTGGTTCCCCTTCTTGAGTATTTAGCATTTTTTCTCAGGTTATTGAGCAAAAACAACCAATCGGGTCACTGGGCGGATCTGTCTTCACTGCCACTCGGAGTCTGAAGGGCGTCTTGGTAATTAGCATTTTTTATTCAGGTAATCAATGTTTCCTTTCTGGTGACACGTTGAGCTGTTGGTTTTGGTTGAATAAACTCTGGTTGGTTGTGAAGTTGGACAGTGGCTGCTGTCTTCGTGGTTTCACTTTTACACAGACATGAAGGACGACGAGCAGCAGGTAGAAAACGTCTCGTTGTCTGAAGTACTAGACTAGCTAACTTAGCCTGACCTGCCTGGTAGGTAAGACCGGCCCTCTGAGCTGTAAGTAGCCACGAAATCAGCTTTTCATCAACTGTCGAAATACTTTATGTAGGATTCTCTGCATGTTAATAATTAAAACTTTGACGTTTTCATGTAAAGTTGTTTAGTTCTGCAATATTTTGCCTGAAACTGAGTGCTGCCCTCCTCAGGTTGGTCGGTGGTACAGCAGGTGTTTAAAACAGTCCAACCTCAGCTCTGGTCCATCTCTGACGCCCCCTGGTGGCCATCAGAGTCTCCATCAACAGAAAAGTTGGTTTATTGATAAAAAATCTCTAGAGGGTCTGAAAAGTCTGATTATTGTGACAAAGTGGAGAAGATGGCAGCAGAGCTTCTTTCTCTTGACCCACTCAGCCCCTCCCCTCGTCTCCACGTTTGGCCACGCCCCTAGGTGACTCTAGGCTCCGCCCACTTTGGTGGAATTATACTTTCACATTGGGGTTAGTCCTGGTCTGTGATTCTGTGCCCCAGTTCCCTAGAAAAGGAGGGAATCACCATAGCAACCAGTGACAGCATGCTCCCTGGTTTGGTCTCTCCACCTGAACCGGACGCTGGTGACCTCTGTGACCTTGGCCAGCAGACACTGAGACCAGTGAATTTAATGACTTTATTTCTTATTGTGACACAAATCAAAGTTTCTCCACAGACAGACGAGTCGGCACAGCAACAAGCTGAAGGTACGGGAACATCGACAACCAGCAACCAATCACAGAGCTGAGAAGCTGTTGCCACGGTTACAAACACTGCTCATCACATGTCCATTTGTCCTAACAGAGGGAACCTGTCAACTACAACTCCCAGCAAGCCTTGCTGCTAGAAGTCAGCCAAAGAGAACTTTGTGTCTGGAGGTCAGAGGTCAGCTTTGATGCTGCGTTCGGTTTGACTCAGAAACTGGAAAACCAGAGCTGTGACGACGCGAGCTACTGTTAGCATTGAGTGTTTTTAAACAGGAAGTGATGACGTGTGAGACGGCCTGTCATTAACAAATTAAAGCTGACGGATTTATTTATTAAACCAGTTTTACTGGATCCTGAACTCAGGCCTTCCCAGAGTCACAAATCCAACTGCAGGGGGCGCTCTCGTTGTTTTTCCACCTAGAAACTCTGGAATCCGAGTGTAAATAGAACGCATCATCACTGCGTACCAGCCGAGGCTCATGGGTAATGTAGTGCTGAGAAGTGTTAGGTCAGAAGTTTGCTTCTTGAAAATTCTTCCTGATTTATACAACAAACATTTGATTCGCTCAGATTTACACAAGCAGCAAAACCAAAGAAACAATACGAACGATAAAAATGTGAGACACGACCCGAACCATCTTCCTCCTCCTCTTCCTCCTCTCACTCCCTCAGGTAATCCAGAATCTGATCCATCAACATCTGGGGGTCGTAGTTCAGCACAGCTCTCCTGCGGCGCCTACGACTCCCGTGGTTCACTTCCTCTAGGTCAGCGGTTGCCATGGTATCGATGCGTTTCATCCTTTGCAGCCCGGGTCCTCGTGGGCGGAGCTTCTCCTCCTCTTCCTCTTCGTCCTCCAGCCTCTTTACTCTGAGGAGGGGTGGCTCGTTGCTAGGCGACTGGCCGTCCAGGGAGCGGCGGGTTCGTCTGTGGGCGGGGCTAACGGGCTCGGCCATGGCGGACAGGTCCCTCTTTGCTCTGCGGCCTGATGACATCATCACCTGGGCGTTGTTAGGGCCGACACTAGACAGTATCTTAGCAACCATCCGCCTGCAAAGGAAAATCACAGAAATCTGTTTTTCAACATTTCATAAATAAATCTTTACAGAAATGAAAAAAAAACATTTTTTAAATTATTGATTTGAATCCTTTTTTTAAAAAAACATTCCAGAAATGTTAAGATTTTAAAGTGAAGAAAAGAAGCTCTGAGACACAATAACACGTCGCTAACTAAAGCTTCAGCTAGCTAAGAGCTAAATGTTTAGCTTGGTGCTAGTTAGACATTTAGTTGGAAAACTAAATGTTTCCTGACTAAATTTGCAGCTTCAACTACAGATTTAGCTCTTAGATAATGTAGCTTCATATTTAGCTTGTGATCAGGTGATCAGGTGATCAGGTGATCACAGGTTTGATCCCGTCATTGGTTTTGTTTCTGATTCCCCCTCTTGGTTTTTCAAGGCGACATCCTTTTAGAGGCAGCGACACACAGAGGGCTGCCGACTGCTTTCACTTCTGAGGAGGCAAAAGCCGCTTATTATTATTATTATTATTATTATTTTATTATTATTATTATTATTGTTATTTTATTATTGTTGCCACTGTTTGGCTGTTTAAGGTGCTGGTCTGACTTTATCCCTTTGGTGTGCCGGTTGGCCTGCTACAGTTTTAGTTTAGTTTCAGATCAGAATGATTTCTGATCTGATTATTGATTAAAAGCGTTTTGGGGCCCCTGTCGTCGGCCCTCTGGCTCATTTTAAAGGGACCTGCTGGTTCAAAGCTGCTTGATTTAGAGTTTTATTCCCTGGTTTCCAGCAGGGATTTCTGTCGGGGAGCAGCTGGGCGTATTATATTTGTCTTTATCATTATTATGATTCCTCCTTCAAGCAGTCTGTTTAGTTCAGATCTCAGCTGAAAGGTTTCCAGCATCTATTTTTGTATCATGACATAACTTTTTTTTTTTCCATATATCTTGTTGAATTTTCCCTTTTAGGACACAACAAACATTGTAAACATGTACTTCTACACACTCACATTCACTTACTCACCACTCAAACCTGCATTTGTTTAGTTCTAAAAACATACAGAGCCCTTCAGATGAAGACAGAGACAATAACAAGACAATATATAAGTAGAAACTAGTCAAGACCCATTAATAAGCTCCACCTCCAGTCCCCATCGCCCTCATGTGTGGCTGTCCCTGCTTCTCCTGGGCCGTCATGCTGCTCCGCCATGACGCCGGACGTCTTCTGGCTTCAAGGAGTCCATAGTCTATCGATTTAGTCTTCTTCTGTGATTGTTTAATTTGTTATATTCCTAATGGGACTTTCACCTTAAACAATTCAGATAGAAGCTTAATAACGTCCTTCCAAACGTCTGTATTTTCAGACATTCCCACAGACAGAAGTCCACCATGAAGTAACTTTGGGCCGTAGTTCATCTGTGAACCAGAGGAAATGTGTCCAGAGGCCAGTTTAGTTTGTAGCGTCAGTCCGGGGTGTGGTCCTACCTGAGGGCGTCCCGGTCTCGGCTCGGTGCGGCCGAGGTCCGTCCGGACTCCCTGGTTCTCTGCAGCAGACTCTGGGCCAGCCGGGGATCCATCCTGACAAACATCCACCCGTCCCGTTAACGTCTACACCCTCCTCTTCCTCAGACGGCGGCTCTGACTCACTCACCTGTCCAGCAGCTCCTGAGCCAGCTGCGGCTCCACCAGGTCCCACCAGGGGGCGCCGGGGCGCCCCATGCTCATGCCCCGCCCCGTCTCATCGTAGTCTGCAGCATCGGCGGTCTGGAAGTCCCCTGGAGGCCCTTCCTCCTCCTCCTCGTCTTCCTCCTCCTCCATCACCTCCACGTCTCCGGGGCCGACCAATCCCGCGCTCTCTGCCTCGCTCAGGAGGCGGAGCAACGCAGCCAGGTAAGCTGTGGGAGAACGTGATTGGCTCTGGAGCTTATTCTGAATAAAAGGTTCCTGCATCCTGTTGGCTAAAGATTTCAGAGCATTTCATGAAAACAAGAGAATAAAATGAATGAAAATTTTAAAGTTGCAAGTTTCAAATGATTTATGAAATATAATTGAGCTGTTTTAATGGTGTAAAACTGCCTAGCAAGAGGAAATCAGCAGCTGTAAATGAATAATAATTGTAATATTTAGTGAATAAAAACCTGCTCGTTGCTCCTCCTCCTGCTCTCGTCTCTGGTCTCTCTCCACCAATCGCTGCAGAGCCTGGTCGATTCCCCGCCCTCTCCAGTCTTCTGATTGGTAGTACAGGTCGTTGGCTCCGCCTCCTGCTCGTAAGGCAGGATATGACATCATTTGGTCGTCATATGACAGCCGGTCTCTGCGCTGTCGTCTGATCCCGCCCACTGAGACGTCCAGGCCACGCCCACCGCCAAGAGCTGCGGGTAGAGTCTGAGGCAAAAGGTCAGAGGTCAGGCATGGTGACGGGGGTAGCCGTGGTGCTAAAGGCTAGCTGCAACAACTGGAGAAACATTTCAGATGTAAAATCTAGTCAGTAAATTACTGAAGGTTCTCATCATGTAGTTTACACTGCAATGCATCTTGGGTAGTTGACTTAAGCTAGTGCTACGAAGCTAGCGCCATCCAGCCAGAACAGTCATTTTTGCACACTGACTAATGTTAACTTCTTTCAGTTTGACCTGAAGGGCCTTGAAATGAGGATGAGGAGGAGAAAAACCTGCTGATGGTTTGGAAGTGCAGATGAAGCTGAAGTTAGCTTCTGATTGAAGGAACGGCAGCAAACAGCTAAACAGAAGGTGAGCTGCAAACTAAGGGTCCTGCAGAGGGTCACACTGGGTTGACCCTCTACAGACTGTCTGACTTGTGCTTCCATAAACTCCAGGCCGTTTCTTTGCTGTCACAATCATCAATTTACTTCACTTTGACTCCCAAACTTCAGACTTTACAAGGACTGACACACATTGACCCGGATAAACCGTAGAATGGTGCCAACAATAAACGGCATTTCAGCACAGTCAGCAGAAATCATGACCACACCAGCCGCCAGTATGGCTCCCATTCAGACCTTAGTGGCAGCCACGCCCCCCACCCAAGAGTCAAACCGTGTGCTCCTGTCGCCGCAGTAGTTATTCATTTCATTCATATGGCTCTTACACGCTGGGTTAGACCACCGTGTGACAAGTTAGTTTTACCCAACTGTAACAGTAATCCTGCCTGTAAGCTCATGTTCTGCAGAAAGTCCCATGAAGACACCGGACTGCTTCTGTTAGCTCTGTTAGCTCTGTTAGCTTCTGTTAGCATCTGTTAGCTCTGTTAGCTTCTGTTAGCTCTGTTAGCTCTGTTAGCATCTTCCCTGAACTTTGATCTAGAACCGCACAGCATTCTGGGAGACGTAGGCAGAGGAAAGGCTTTAGCTGCTCACAGCTAAATTGGTGACGTCAACTAACTTGCTTACATTTTGGTTGCCTAGCAACAACCTGAAACAGGAAATAATTATCAAGACGGACTGATATGAAGCACTGATGTTGTTCTGATCCATCAGATTGTCAGGAACCAATCAGATTGATCGGCTGCAGCCAGATCCATTGCTGCTTCCTGTCCTGATTGATGGCAGTAATAATCTCTGCTGGAGGAGGAGGAACTGGGAACCACTTTAACTCTGACTGGTGTTGGAGCTTCGGTCAGGTTTGGACTTTAGTGACGAGTCGGCGCTGATGAATGGAGTTGAATCAACATTTCATGTTTTCACGATGACGTAACCATGGCAACGGGCCGAGGCTGAACCTGATTTACCTTCGGGGGGAAGAAATGAATGATTCACAGCTTCACTAGCAGGGAACCACAATACACACACACTAACGCACACAAACACACACACACTAACACACGCCAACACACACCGTCGTGTTTTCATCATTTGTGGGGATTTCACATTGACTTCCATTGATTTCCACAGCCTAACCCTAACCTTAACCTTTACCCTAAACCTAACAACACAGACCTAACCACTAACCCAAAAACAACAAGTTCCCTCATGGGGACCAAGAAAATGTCCCCATAAGGAGCAACGGTCCCCATAACCCCACATTGTAGACAGAAATGGGTCCCCATAAGGATATAAAAACCTGGTTCACACTAACACACACACAGAGTGGTGTCAGGTGACCTGCTGCATCCTGTGTAATATGCTGCCTTGTTGCCGTGGGTGACCGTGTCCTGTCGTCATGGTGACAGCAGATGAAATAAAATGTCGCAGCAGCTTCACACACACACACACACACAGTCCTGATTCACTCCTGTTGTTCTGAGGACTGCCTTATCCAAACCCGGTTCTAAACGGTTCTGAACCTGAGGCTGAACGTCCAGCCTGGTCCTCACACAGCAGGTAAACTCAGACAAACGGGAGCCTCACACACACAGGCCTGTGTGTGACGTCATACTAAAAGAAGATAAGCAGCATCTTTCTGCAGTCACCATGACGACGCAGCATCATGGCCATAGATGAAGATGGACACCTGGACATGTTCTTACCTGAGCGGCGTGGAGCAGAGCGGCGCCGAGCAGCAGGAGGCCGAGAGACGCCATGCTGCAGACGGAGGAGACACACACTGAGGAAGAGGAGGAGGAGGAAGAGGAGGGAGGAGCTATGACTCAGGAGAGGAAGAGGAGGAGAGCTCTGCTTCATCAGCACCGCTCTGCAGGCAATCACCACAAACTGAAAGCATCAAATATCACCAGTAAAATCATATTCATGTGCAATAATTCACTAATCTAAAGAAAGATTTTCTGTTTAATCCAGGACTGTTGAGCTTCCAATCTGCTGCTGTCTTATAGATGTTATGTCATGGATTACATGGGTAGTGTCCACGCCAGGGGGTCCAAAGTGCGGCCCGTGGGCCATTTGTGGTCTTTCAAATAACTGTGTGTGGCCCTCGACTGGAACAAATCTGACTTCTGTCATTTTTTAACCTGAGAATTTCAATGAAAACTTTCATTCTTCTTTAACAGAATGTTGGAGCCAGAACATTTTTGTTTAATAGCAATGTTTACTTTCTATTATAATTTCATAGAAAGTAGGACTATAGATCCAGTGACTTTCGCTAAAAAGAAAAACTGACCTGAGGAGGACGAGACCACGTTGAACCAACAAGACCAAGGCTACGTCGCAGCGCTAACAGGTCCGATATACTCTGCAGTTTTAGAAGAGACAACGGTGCGCAGCTAACTGACACCAGACAAGAAATGCCAGGCCTGACGGAAAGCCTGGCCAAGAGAAGACGGCACTACAAGCACATCTTCACTCAATAAGAGGCTGAGCCATCAGCAAGCTAGGCTAGAAGTTAGATTAGCTAGGCTACAAGCTAGGCTAGAAGCTAGCTTTTAGATAAGGAGGGCAAGACGGAGTCAGTGGAATTACCGGAAGAAAGTGAAAGTGTTGATATTTTTGGTGTTTCTGGACTGATTGTTTAAAAAGCTCGACCTTCTGACGGACCGGGTCTAACCCAGAACCAGGACTTCAGTGGGGCTCTGTTGTGGTAACGTTTGGGAGCTATCATGCTAAAGAGGAGGTAATGAGAAAAAACGAGTCTTCTGCGAAGAAACTCATTTGTTGTGGACTGTAAGTTCCCCGCAGCATTACAGACCTGAACGACAGACGTTCAGGTCTGTAATGCTGCAGTCAGTCAGTCCTGCAGAGCCGCCATCCTGCTCCAACACACCTGAATCCAGCGAGCGGCTCGCCTTGCTACCGGGCCTGTCCAGAGCTGAATGGCTGCTGTGAGGGAGGCCCGGTCTGCGGGCCGGTAGCTCTGGACTTGAGCTTCCCGGGTCAGGAGGCGTTTCTGCTGTCAAGGCATCAGGCTCAGTACGCAGAAAATCCGAGACGACTCAGGAAAAACGGACACCTGACCAAGCCAGGTCAGTTTTCCAGTGACTCAACCAGTTTTCTTTAATCTTTGATAGATGAGCAGAGCGACATCCAGTAACTCTTCATGAAAAGATTCATACTTCTGTTAAATACTCTGATAAAATGCCTCTTTTACACAAATATACTTTGTGTGGATTATTTATATTTTTTTGGTATTTTTTTCTTGGGGTGGACTGGGACTTTCCCCTACATAATGGTCTAATTAAAGTCCTCTTTCAGCCTTTTTCTTGGAAACACCGGTTATACCAGGTTTACAGTAATGCTGTTCATGTTTTTATTTATTACGGCTTGTTTGTGTTTTGGGAGAGTTTGTTGGTGCCACGTGAAAGGCATAGACTGCTCTCTAAGACACATCTTTCTAACAGAACATGACACATGAGCAGAATGGGACACTCAGGACTTATTATTCATCTTATGGTGAAAGGGGAGGGGTCTTTCCAAAATCACAAAATGTACCATTTCAGTACTAATGAGAAATATCCGTCACATAACTCAAATTTGTTTTAAGTTATGTTTGATGTAAGCACAGGCCTGGCGGCATGGGTGGGCATTGGGGGCCATTGCCCCCCTGGACTGGAAGCTGTTTGTTGTTTTTACCTGAGTGACCAACTCTCTGTTATTCCTGTATCGATTTGATACATTAGGGGTTTCTGCACTTTCCATTTCTGTGTCCTCTGTCACTTTTTTCAGCCGTTAAAGCTGTTTAATCCGTTGTCAACATGTCGTAACGTATTTTTCAGAGCCGCCTGTAAACGCAACATGAGCGCTACGACGCTAGCTGGGTTTACACCTGCCGCTGCTGGGCAGAGACACTCAGGTGTGTTAGAATCATGGCAGCAAAACAGCAAAACGCAAAGAACTT
Organism: Girardinus metallicus; assembly: GCA_903067095.1. Taxonomy (NCBI): domain Eukaryota; kingdom Metazoa; phylum Chordata; class Actinopteri; order Cyprinodontiformes; family Poeciliidae; genus Girardinus; species Girardinus metallicus. The sequence continues at coordinate 15,298 of CAEGAE010089860.1, read as the reverse complement.
TGCAGTTTTTCCCTAAACTAACAGATTGAGTTGAATAAAGCTGCTGGATGCAGCTAATGTTAGCTAAGAGGTGAGTGGCTAACACTAACACAGTTAACCTTAAGCTTGTAACTAGCAGCCTGCAGGCGACTGATGTTGTTTGTGTTCAGCAGTGGGTAGTACTGCTTACATTCACTTCAGTAACTTCTTTTGGTTCTCATAAGAGAAGTTTTACTGCACTCATCCTTTTTCTTTTACTTGAGTCGTATTATTATTGCTGCGTAGATTCATTTTGCCCCCCAAAATGAGCCCCTGCCCCCCCGTTAAACTCGTCTGTTGGTTAACAACATTTTTATAACATCTCCAGGTAACACAGTCTCTGCCGCTTTAACAGTCAGATTCACTGATGGTGAGCCTACATGTGGATGAAGCAGCGCCACCCAGTGGACTCATGGAACTGTGTCTGTAATGACCCGGTCACCCTGGATCCGTTCCGGTTCCGGTCCGCCTGTTCGGTTAATAAATGCACTCAAACCGTCAGCAATTATCATTTATTGAAACTTTTCACTGAAGAAACAGGGAGGGGAGGGGTCTCCATGGCAACAAGTCACACAAACACACATCACTGTCAATACCATCGCCATGGTTACTGATGCTGGGCAGTACTTCATCTCACAGGAAGTTACATCACAGAGCCCCAGAGAAGCCATGAGGATGAGCAACTGAGGAAGAGGAGGGCATGACGGAGGAGACGAAGAGCAAAGGGAAAAGAAGAAATGGATAAAATGATGCACAGAAGGTGAGGAAGAGGAGGAAAACAGGAAATGATCTCACACACACCTGAACAGGAAACAGGAAGTAGAATCACACTGATCTTCAGTTACTGAACAACACAAAAAGAAAACACGTCACCATGCGGAGGATACCGACGCTAAAAACAGCTTCACGTTCAAAAAACAACCCAAGAAGAAGAGGAGGAGGAAGCATCAGAGTTCTCCGGAGAACGTTCCAGAGAGAGCTGTGATTGGCTGAGAGCAGGGAGACGCTGAAGTCTGGAGGTCTTCGTCCTCCAGAAGGTCTCACCTCAAACACATTACCGGGGAAATTCCTACAAACGCAGCAGCTGCCTGAAAGTCCAACATGGCCACCTGGGGACGAATTCATCTGACACAAGAAACCGCTGAGTGAAAATAATCACTGGTTGCCATGGTGATTCCCTCGCTTTCTGGGGGTCTCCAAGCAGCAATTTTCATTAGACAGAACAGACCAGAGCTTCGTCTCAAACCAACGTTCACCAAGGATCATCAGGAGAGCCGATAGGTTAAACCTGCAGAACCTTCAGGACCAGTTCTGAAGGTTCTGGACCCTGAGATGGACGGTTGGGCCTTCAGATGGACTATTGGGACTTCAGATAGACGTTTGGGACTTCAGATGGACGTTTGGGACTTGAGATGGACGATCGGGACTTCAGATGGACGTTTGGGACTTCAGATGGACGTTTGGGACTTGAGATGGACAATCGGGAGTTCAGATGGACGATCGCGACTTCAGATGGACGATCGGGCCTTGAGATGGACGATTGGGCCTTGAGATGGACGATCGGGACTTCAGATGGACGATCGGGACTTCAGATGGACGATCGGGCCTTGAGATGGACGATCAGGACTTCAGATGGACGATCGGGACTTCAGATGGACGATCGGGCCTTGAGATGGACGATCGGGCCTTGAGATGGACGATCGGGCCTTGAGATGGACGATCGGGACTTCAGATGGACGATGGGGCCTTCAGATGGACGATGGGGCCTTGAGATGGACGATGGGGCCTTGAGATGGACGATCGGGCCTTGAGATGGACGATCGGGACTTCAGATGGACGATGGGGCCTTGAGATGGACGATGGGGCCTTGAGATGGACGATGGGGCCTTGAGATGGACGATTGGGATTCAGATGGACGTTTGGGACTTCAGATGGACGATTGGGATTCAGATGGATGTTTGGGACTTCAGATGGACGATTGGGCCTTGAGATGGACGATCGGGACTTCAGATGGACGATCGGGACTTCAGATGGACGATTGGGCCTTGAGATGGACGATCGGGACTTCAGATTGACGATTGGACCCTCAGACGTTTCTTCAGCAGGAATGTAATAAATAGCTGCACACAGCTTGTTAATTGGACTCACAATGACAGGAAGCCATTTTTGATGCAGTTTCCATGGATACCACCATCCCGGCGTCCAGGCTGCGTTCGCTACAAGTCCAGACTGACATCACTTCCTCTGTGGGTATTTACATGCAGCAAGACAAAGAGCTGGGAGGTGATGCTGTTGGACCGGCGGCTCATCGTTTTCTATCCGGAGCTTCGTTTGATTCTGATCTGAACCGGATCGTTGAACCCAGTCTGAACAGCATTGATTGGCAATCTGGTTTTTGGGGGCGGGGCTTATTGCAACAAGAAATCCCAGGGTCCAACAGGAAGCGAGAAGAAAGGGATTAGATTATATATCTGTTCATAAGTGATATCTATACAACACAAACATACATTCTGTCCACAGATACAGACCCGGACATGAAGGTCAACCAGAACATCTGGGTTCTACTCAGCACTGCTTGGTCTAGTTGTGGGTTTCTCATTTAGATTCTCTTTTCGTCATTTACACACTGATTCACAGCAGTGAACATTTAACCCAACCCCGCCCAGTAATGTTGCAGGCAGACTGGAGTGTTGCATTGTGGGTAGGTTGCAGGCGACCCACTGCTGGTTCACTCCGGCACTTCCTGTGAAAGAAACACCAACATCAGATGATGATGTCCGGTTAACATCCAGCCTTCACTCAGAAGCATCGCCTGGACTCACCTGCTTCCTGCCGCCTCACATCTGATTGGAGAAGGAGGTGGGCGCCCCCTGCTGGCCGTAGCCTTGACCGTACTCAGCCTCCTGGTGACAGAAATACAGAGATCCGGCTCAACATGACACATTCATCTAGTGGACATCGTGATGGGAACCAGGATGACTCAGAGGTTCTCTGATGGACGTGGAGCCCCCTAGTGTCCAGGAAACTCACTGCTACGGTCAAGAACCCAGAAGATAATCAGTTTGCTAACAGGGAGCAACACCAACAACCATGTCACGTTCTTCTGCTTTCTAATGCTCACTTTGACCTCCAGCAGCATCTCTTTCCCTAAATACTTTGGGTTGCCACCATGTGGTCGATGGCCGATGAGGATATGGAAGCTTTTGAGTAGCAGATGAAGTTGAACCATCACACTTTTCGTCAACTCATTACCAGACAAACAGGATGGTGGAGAGCCAGCAGGTCCAACTATGATCCTTTGCATCCTGAAGTGGCGCCAGGTTTCCTGGAGGGATTCTGCAGCTGCGTGGAGCATTTCCCTCCTGAGTGCCACGAACCTGCAGCCTACAGACTCTCACACATTCAGCTGTACTTCGCAGCTGAGGCAGACTCATTGCAGATAGCCGCCAGACACATCCACGCAAAGGTCAGTTTGGTGTTGCACATTAAACTGTTTTGTATACAATAAGGATGAGATTCGGCTAAATCAGTCACAAAGACGCGCAGCAGCTAGTCTGCCAGTCTGGGTGTGCGGTGGCTGCTCTGGTGGAGAAGAAACGGGGTGAGCTGCCCAGTTGGCTCATCAAACTTACTGGCATCTTTTTGAATGAAGGAATTTGTCATGAGAAATGTAGGCAATCGGTGCCGTTGACCCTACATCACTTCCACATTCGCTTAGGAAGGGTCCTGGTCAAGTTTCTAGGGGACCTTGGACTAGGGCTGAGAATGGAGAACCAGTTCTTTTACAAACTTCTCTACCTTCATTCTGTTGGTCTGATGAAAAGTCTGATGGTGGTTAATCTTCATCTGCAAATAGGAATGAGCGTTATAAACCATAGAAATTTGGCCTGCAATAAAGATCTGTAGTCCACCGACTAGCCGCGGTAATGCTTGTTGGTGACGTAGCCGGCCGGCATCAAAACAGAGGAAGCAGCGTAGCTGGGAGCGAGGCAGGAGGAAAAGGTAAATTATCTGGACCCGCTTCAGGTTTTATCCTCCTGTGGTCTCAGCGCAGCAGATGTCACAGTCGGGGCGGCGTGAGGGTCTTTCCAAAACCTCATAAAAGCTCACATGGGGTCAGTGTGACCCCGCCAGACCGTGCTCATGTAACAAGTTCATTATATTACTTTAAGTTTTGAATTCCACCAATCAGTCACTATTGTTACGTAAATTACTCATTTCTTTGTATTAGTACTCGTTTGAAGCGAGCAGTTTTTCCTATTGCACTTGAACGCCCCTCGTGCAGCGTAGCCACGTAGCATGATGCATGAGGAGGAGGTTGAATGCTGCACTATTGGTCCAGATGCAAAACATATTCCTTGGTTAATTCACATCCCATAATTTATACTGGTGATTGAAGGGGAGTTGTATTTATTTGAGCCAAAGTCAGATTTTAAATGTACGGCAAGTTAACGCGAGTCCCTGTGTCCCAGTTATGTGACTGAGTTACGTTCACTTGATTTGACTCATTTTTCTGTATTTTGGATATTTTGGATATCATTTTCTTGCAGTGGGAGGAGTTTGGACCAGACGGCGCTGCGGTCGACCCAGATCTGGTTCCTGTTCTATTCGATACGCTGATAGAAACACACAGCGCAGAGTGAAAGCCTGGACCGGTCACACCCAGGTTTAAACGACCCGTCTAAAACCACAGTCGGACCGGGAGCAGAACGTGTTTCTGTCTTACTGGGAATCGAATCGATGAGTCAGGTCGATACTGGAAACGTATCGCTAAAGTGACTCAGCTCTTCGTGTCTGTGGGGGGCGGAGATGGTCCTCCAGGCTTCCCTGGACAGCAGTCTCTCTGGTGAATCTACCTGATGTTTGACTCCCTGGTGCCGGTTCTGGCTGAACCAGAACCAGAACCACTTCTGGTTCTGGTTCGGTATTGGTGGTCGCCTGCTGTGGCTCACCTGGTTGTATCCTTGCTGGTTGAATTCGGGCTGGTAGCCTCCCTGGTTGCTGGCGTACGGGTCTTGTTCGTACGCCCCCTGCTGGGCGTAGGCGTCGGGCGCAGGTTTGCCCTCAGGAGGCGGAGCCCGCATGAACGGGGCGATGATGCCCGTCTCCTTGAAGACGAACCAGAGGTTTCCGGCCCACAGGACCAGATTGATGAAACCAAACGCCTGCAGAGGAACACAGCAGGTTACGATGCTCTGCTCTGATTGGTCGGCTCCGGCGCCTGACCAGGCATCGCCTCCTTTCATTGGGCTGGACCACATAATGAATACAGTCTGAAATGACAACATCGGGACTTTTCTAGAGTAGACTACCATGCAACCATTGCCCATCTGCATCTAATTCGCTGGAAACTCATTTTCTCTTAATGTTCCTGAATGCATCGTTCAGTGCAGATTATTCCAGAACATGCAGCTCGTTCACCAGGTGAGGCGCCAAAATGTAAAGAAACCTTCAAGAGGTCCCAAGTTTGTAGCAGCAGCAGATGTTGGATTAATAACTTGATCTGATGAACCCAAAACTATACGCATGAGGATCCGGTCGGATTTATGCAGCACATTTTCAATAAGCCTGAAATACAAACAGCAGTGAGAAAACTAAAGCAGAACGTAGGACATGAAGCTGTGCTAATCAGACGATTCTGGTCTGACTAGAGGAAGTTCATCCTGGTGAGGAAGGAAAGAGAGCAGGAGCTGGTCAGAGTGGCAAAATGGAAGAGGCTAAAGGCTAAAACATGAGCAGCTCTCAGCTAGCAGGGTCAAAGGTCTGGGAGGATTGGCAGATGACGGCAAGACAAGCCGACCAAGGAACTCTCGTTAGAGTTCATTGGTCGGGTCGGACTTTTAGGCCTGATCTCTAGTCTGAAAAGTGAAAGTGGTCCAGAGGAAACGGTAAACAGACTTTTCAGGTGAAGTCAGACTTAAGGAAGCTGGATGTGAAGATCTCTGGTTGGTTTGCATCTCAGTCCTCATAAAACTAGAAAGTCGGATTATTGAATAGTTTGTGTTTATTTATAAATCTACTAAATGTTTCAGTAAAACTTTTCATCTTTACTCCAGTTTATCCTCTGGGAATGACGTCAGGTCTTCTTTTATTGGGTTTTCTAATAGTTTTGGGATTTTCTCCTTTTTCCAACAGATCAGATTTTTCCTGGTTCTGGTTCTGGTTCTGGTCTGGTAGAGCTGCGAGTTGACCCAAAGTGTGGTCGTTTACTTTAGTTGGATGGGGGATTCTCAGCGACCCTTACCACGGAGGTGTTGAGTCCGGACATGACCGGGTCGTGGACTTCACGGCAGGAGTTCTCCTTCTTCTCACAGGCGTCGATCAGAGTGATGACCTCATCCGGATCAGTCGCCGTCTTCACGTCGGACAGACCTTTGGCCCAAGCCGCCGAACTCACCAGCCACATGAAGGCAAACACCGCCGTCACTCCCAGGTCCTGGAACGCCGCCACGGTCAGAACCACATGTCCCACGAGGCCCCTGGCGGTCACATGACGTACTTACGATCAGCGGGCCTTTGTTGTTCTCCTTGTACTTGTCGTAGAAGAAGACGTAGATGCTGAGAGCCGCGGTGGAGTAGAGGAAGGCGAAGACGCCGATGGTGACGAAGAACTCGGCGGAGGAAGAGTAGTCTCCGACCAGGAAGATCCGGTCCGTGGCCCTGTCCTTACAGGTGGGGGCGTCGAAGTACACCTGGTGGAGTCTGACAGAAGAAGAGTCTGTCAGCAAGGCTCGTTCTGCCTGGCCCGTTTGGTTCTGCGGTTCTGAAGGGAAAGAAATGTCCGGACCTGAACGGATACTCGAACTCCACCTGTATGGCGAGGTTGCTCTCCGTCCGGTTCTTACACTCCACCGCCATCTTGAACATCCCGGAGTAACTGCCGCAGGTGGAGAAGGCGAAGATGGCGAAGAACTGGGGGGAAAGGAGAAGACTCAGAACCCGATCAGAACCCGACCAGAACCGCTGTGGGTTCTGGAGAACTCACCCACTGCAGGACCTTGATGAAGCCCAGAGGAACCTTCAGGATCCGGAACTGACCCTGGGCCACGAGCTGCAGGAGCAAACAGACACACGGGTCAGAACCAGAACCACACCGACCCACCGGGTCAGCTCCATTCCTGCCAGCAGGATGTGGGCGGAGCTTAAGTCACCTGACCTCAGGCGGCCGAACGCGGCCAGAGGAGCAGAACTGGACTGGAACTACAGGCCAGCAGGTCCAGCTCTGGTTCTGACCCGTTTGGGTCGGAACATGTGACCAAATCAGAACTTGACTGACCTGGGATGAACAGAACCAGAACCGGACCGGGCCACGTCATGAAGCTGCGTCCTGATTGGTGCAGCCAGCAGGAAGTGGAACCGCAAACAGAACCAGCTCTGATGGTACCAGAACCAGACCCAGAAAATACTGGTTGCTACGGTGATTTGCTCTTTTTCTGACCCTCCAGCAGCAGAACAGGACCAGAACCGGACCGGTCACTGCAAACCCGTGAGCATCAGAACCTTCAGAACCTTCAGGTCCAATTCATCCAGAACCCCTCGGAGCTGAATGGGACTGAATCAGAACCGGACCGGTACAGTGCAGTTTCCTCTGAGCTGGTTCTGATGGAAACACATGGAGGTCCAAACAGAACCGGGTCGACCACTGCATGGATCCAGTTTTTTCTGTGGGCAATTTTTTCATCAGTTTTTATGATTCTTGTCCGGTTCGGCTGAGTTCTGGAGAGGCGAGTCCAAATACACCCCGGTCCAGTAGTTCTGACCCGGTTCGTTACGTCAGAACCAACATAACAGCTCCTCCAGAACCGAACTCGGTTCGTGCAGGGAGCTGAGCTCAGCCCAGTCTCCATCCCAGCTGGTGAGGAGCCGAACCGAACCGACACCAGCACCGAGCGATGCTGTGCATCAGCAGCATCAGAGAGGAAGATTCCTCCTCTTCCTCCCCAGCTGCCATTTCACCACCACACGCACGCGCAAAGCCGCGCGCGCACATCGTGATTTCACGTCATTCCCGCAGAAAAATTCCCGGTTCCGAGGATTTTTCTGCCGAGATCCAACAGAACCAGAACCAGGCCCACACAGAACCACCCGAATTCTGGGCCGGACCCGCTGCGGGACGGGCCGAACCCCGCCGATCAGAACCGCAATCCCTTCACACAAACAGAACCGAACCCGAACCGAACCCCGGGCCGACAACCGAACCAAAATCACAGCGGGATGCTGAGAGTCGGTACCTGATTTACGACGTCCATCCTGCCGCCTGGAGAGGAGAGATGGAGGGATGGAGGGAGGAAGAGGAGGAGGAGGAAGAGGAGGAGGGAGGAAGAGGAGGAGGGAGGAAGAGGAGGAGGGGGGGGAGGGGGGGAGAGGCGCGTCAGCGGGGATTTATCATTATCATTATCATTATTATTATTATTATTATTATTATTAGACAGGAAGCAGAGGAGAGAGGCAGCAAATAAATCCAATTTCATATTTTTATTTTAATTCGGATTAAAACAATTTTGACGGGGGGGGGGGGGGGTGTAGGAGGTGATGACGTAGATGATGACAACGATGGCGAGGCGTCATGTGACCCGGAAAGTGACGTAAACAAGAGTATTTACAGATAGGAGTCATTTATTATGATGATTATCTGAAGCTGAATTCAAAACTTTAGTTTCTACATCAGTGAATTATAAAGTTAAATGTCCATCTACTAAATAGAAATATTCAAATAAATGTCTCAATATACGCAATTAAAATATGTAAAATATTTTCCAACCCAGTTATGAACTTCTGCCCTGATTCCAGACTCTAATTCAATATTCAGCTTCCAAACTGAAGAATTATTTTTCCAGTTAAATATTTAGTTCCTCACCAGAAGTTGACATCTGAGCTTCATGTTTGGCTCCAGAACCAGAACCAGAACCCACCGTGGTATTAACATGAGCAGGACGCCGTTCACCTCTGATGGGGCAGAGCTACTGGACAGCAGCTGACCAGCAGCAGCAGGAGAGGCGGCTGAGGTGCCTTGCTCCAGGACACGTGGAGCGGGAATCGCTCCAGCAACCCACCGGTAACGGGATCGTTTACAGTAATGAAGTGAATGTTGAAATAAAACGACTCCTGGTTCAGAGGAACGATGGGTCACTTTTCAACCTGATCATCTGACCCAACATCTAGATTCTGATGCAGATTCATTCTGGAAATGGTCTCAACAAATCAGAACCACTTTAGTCTTTAGTGAGGAAGAAACTGAAGTTATTATGTTGGACCTGCAGAGGGCCAATCTAGAGCTGTAGATCTAGAGCTCTAGATCTAGAGCTCTAGATCTAGAGCTACAGATCTACAGCTACAGATCTACAGCTACAGATCTAGAGCTACAGATATAGAGCTGCAGATCTACAGCTACAGATCTAGAGCTGCAGATCTACAGCTACAGATCTAGAGCTGTAGATCTAGAGCTATAGATCAATTTGACTGATTGATTGATTGATTGATTGATATATGATGATGGAAAATATTTCAGGACTTTATTTCTGTTTATTTTGGTGATCATGACTTTAAGCTGATGCCATGTTGACTTTCCTATTAGCTGTTGGCCAGAACCACCAGAACCACCAGAACCACCAGAACCACCAGAACCACCAGAACCAACAGAACCACCCGAACCACCAGAACCACCAGAACCACCAGAACCACCAGAACCATCAGAACCACCAGAACCACCAGAACCACCAGAACCACCAGAACTGAATGGGTCTTAGGAATGAAACCGCCGCTTTATTTGTGCTTCCAGGAGCCGGGCAGCGGCCACAGGGGGCGCTGTCCTCTCAGCTGCACCTCCTGAGCGCGGGTCTTCGCCTGTGGGACAGGAAGTAATCTTACCTCTAGTTCCGGTCCACAGACTGCAGTAGCCGGAAGTCCCGCTGTGCTGGTCGGTACCTGAGTTCCTGGCGGATAAACTGACCCGGAACCAGCCGTCAGCAGCTTCAGGTAAGAACCACAGAACAGGTGCTGGCCCAGCTACGCGTTTCTATGGTTACCGTTCCCACCGATAAGAGAAACTGCGATCGGTGGCCATTTTGTTGACCAATCGGCAGGCGGTCACTTTCCCGCTCTGACGCTGGAAATGCGTTGGTGGTTTCAGAGCTCTACGTCCGTTTCCATGACGCACTATGACGTAATCTCGCCCTAACGAAGATTAAAGTCAAGTGACGTCATAGGCTCGTGACGTCCTTGGAGCTTCTCTCCCTTTTCTCTTGTCAGATTCCCCAGATCTTTGAAGGAACCTGCTGGTTTTTTAAGAGACGTTTTCCGACGTTTCCAAGAGTTTCGACTTGTTAAAAATGTCGGTCTTTGGTTCTAAGCCTGAATTTAACCTCCAGAAAAATACAGTCCTGGTCAGCAAAACGAACCAGTTCGTGGTGGAAGAGCTGGTGGCGCGCGGAGGCTACGGATGTGTGGTAAGGTGTAGGAAGGTGGAGACGGAGGAGAAGGTGGCCATAAAGCTGGTGAAGCGATCGCAGTACGACTCCGGCGTGAATGAAATGAAGATTTTTAAGACACTCAGACAGTTTAAGGGCAGCAATACAAACATAGTGAAATTTCTGGAACATTTTGAGCACAGCAACCATTTCTGCCTGGCTTTTGAGATGTTGGACATTAATCTGTATGAATACATCAAACGTAGGTATTTTTTTCCTTTGGACGTCAACGAAATCCGAGTTTTGGCGCAGCAGCTGCTTGTAGCTCTGAAAGTCCTGAAAGAGTTACGTGTAACACACAGAGACATAAAATGTGACAACATCATGCTAGTTGATCGGGAGTCGCAGCCGCTGCGGGTGAAGTTGATAGACTTTGGTCTCTCCACCAGAACCTACAGCATGAGGAATTACGTGTTCAAGCAGCCGCTGTCTTACCGATCCCCGGACGTCATCCTGGACTTTCCTCTAGACGAAGCTATAGACATGTGGGGTCTAGGATGTGTTTTAGCTTTTTTGTACATCGGTCGCCACCTGTTTCCCTCGCAGGCCGAGTACGAAACCTTAAGTGTGATGGTCAAGCTTCTAGGTAAGCCTCACGATACTCTGCTGACCTTCGGACTCAGCACAGGCCGGTTCTTTAAGTGCGTCAAAGGGGAATTTACGTACACTTGGCTACTAAAAACGACAGAAGAATATTATGATGACTCGGGCGAAGTGGTCGTGCTTCGTCCTGGAGTTCATTCAGACCTGAACTGTTTGGATGACCTGCAGAAAAAGCGACCAGAGCCCAAGAATCCTTTGGAAAAGAGGGATCTACTGTCTTTCATTGACCTCCTCAAAAAGATGCTGGATATGAATCCTTCGAGACGGATCGCCCCCCTGAAGGCGTTGGACCACGAATTTATCACAATGTCTCACCTGTCTGCTGACTCCAGCAGCCCTTATGTGATTGCGTCCCAAACGAAGATGGTAAAGGTGGAAGAGGAAGAGCCTGAAGTGGAGAACTCCACCTCTGCAGGACCCAGTCTGCCACAGGACAGCTTAGACTCAACTCCTCATGTAGAAGGCAGTAAGGACTCAGCGAAGAACGCGGCCGAGCAGAAACAAGCAGCACCGGGCCTGGGGCCTACTGCGGCCAAAGGTCAGGCGAAACCGGGCTGGAGACCGGCAGGCACGAACCCAACCGGCCATAAAACAGGACCGTCGGCAAGTTCAAGCAGGCACAACACGGTTCCTCCAGCTACCGTCAGGAAGAACAAAAACAAGAGTAACAATTGCAAACCTGGGAAACCAGGTCCTGAGTGCTTAGATCATTTCTCTTGTACTGAATCCTCATCTTCAGTCAGTTCTGCAGAGATCTCAGCCAGTCAAACCCGAGACGACCCAGCTGCTGCTGAAGTAGATTCAGAGGCAATACTCCAAAAGATCTTTGAGGGTTTTAGACTTAAAAAATCAGCCACCTCAAAGTCTCCATTTCTGACTGATTCCTGTGATCCAAAAACAGAAACTCCCTCCGATCCGAGCAAGAAGCCCACCAACGTTGCAAAAACGCCCAGCGGTGAAGATGAAAATAACAAAAATACTGATAAAATGCCAAACTCTGGACGATTCAACACGGTGCTTTCATCCCTGGAAGGTTTGGGCCAGGAAACCCAAGAAGCACCAACCAGTTGGGCCGACAGTGACGGCAAATACAGAAATACCAGAATTAAATCACGAGTTGTCAAAGTGAATCCCATCGTCACGGTTACAAGCAAGAAACTCCCAACTGAAGATCAGGAACCAGACGAACTGACCCGGTCCGACAGCACCAGGCAGAAGGACCGCTCTGTTTCCGTCCAGGACCGGTCCAGCCAAACCGAGAACTGCGCTCAGTTCGTCAAGGTCAAAACGAGGAATACGTGTCTCAGGAGGATGAAGAGCTTTGCCACGCGGGTCTTCAGATGTGTAGAGTAGCGGACTTTTCTCAGCTCGGGTTCCTGGATTCGGGTTTCCTTTGTTGGGTTTCCTGAGTTAGTTTTCTGGAGCCTGGTTTCCGGAGCTGGGTCAGGGAACCAGCTGAAGGTCCGTCCTGCGGGTGGAGGTGTTCTCCGGGCGCTCCGGTCCTCCTACCGATCCAGCAGGTTCCTCCTCGGACCTCAGGGGAATCTCAGCAGGTTTTCCTCCTTCATCGGACATCTTGCTGTAATAACCGTCCCACGATCCCAGCAGCTGGTTTTGGATTTGCTGAGTTTGCTTTTTATTCTTTAGATCACGAGTCAAACTTCAGACATGGGGGGCCGGAGTCCTGCAGCTGCTGCAGCTCCTGGTCCAACACGGCAGAATAAAGATGGCTCCTCAGAATGTAAACAAGGCCTGCAGACTCCTTGTCTGGTTCAGCTGCAGCAGAGGAGCATCTAGAAGCTGCAGGTCTGGACTTTGACTCTTGCTCTATTCCTTCTACAACCTTCAGTTAGCCAGAATAAAATCTCTTGGAGATTAAAGGTCTGAGGCAGATACAGTAGTTACCTACAGGGAGACACACTGTCTCATCATCATCATCATTAAAACAAAACCTAGATCCTATAATCAGATGACAAACATCGACACACTGACTGTGTTTCTCTGTGAAAAGAATGAAATGAGTGAGAGGTGATGAACCCACAGCATGAAGCCACTGGGAGGCCGGATGCATGAAGAGCATCTCTAATAATCTCACCTTTACAAGATGTCTTCTTCTTCAATAGACAAACATTCTAGTAAAATGGCGTCCTGTCATGTTTCTGACTGAGCGGTTTTGTCCAGGTGTTTGCCATGTCCTGCTCCTCTAAAGGAGCTAAAGCTGTTAGCTCGTTACTTCAACACACTCCAACTGCAACCAAAGTAACTCAAACCAAAGTCAATTAAAAACATTTCATAAAAACAAATCAAACCAGAAGCTGACCTTTGCTCCATTATACGATATGACCTGACCTTCAATCAGTTCTTGGATTTTTTCGGTCTGGATTATAATCTGCTGGTTTTTTTTGTCTGCTGATTATTACATCTCTCCAGCGACTCGGAGGAAACATCAGTAAATCCTCCAATTACAAGAGCCGCCATGATTTCCATAGAATCAGGCTAAACAAGTTGATTTGAACAGGTTGGTGTTAACCCCGCCCACAGTGCGCCATGACCCCGCCCACATCCCACACTAGCCCCGCCCACAGTGCGTCATGACCCCTCCCCCCGTGACCCCGCCCACATCCCCACAGTAGCTCCGCCCACATCCCCACACTAGCCCCGCCCACAGTGCACCATGACCCCGCCCACATCCCACACTAGCCCCGCCCACAGTGCGTCATGATCCCCCCCGTGACCCCGCCCACATCCCCACAGTAGCTCCGCCCACATCCCACACTAGCCCCGCCCACATTGCGTCATGATCCCTCCCCCCGTGACCCCGCCCACAGTGCGCCGTGACCCCGCCCACATCCCCACAGTAGCCCTGCCCACACTCCGCCGTAGCCCCGCCCACATACCATACTAGCCCCGCCCACATCCCATACTAGCCCCGCCCACAGCTGCTCCGTTAGTTTTCAAATAATGAAAAGCTAAAGAAGAGAAAGGACTTTTTTATATTCACTATATTTGAACATTTTCCATTATGAGTTTGAACTGCTGCTTCTTTAAAGTATTTAAAACGTGTACTTAGTTTTTCTCAGCTGGTTTGTACTTTTACTTTATCATCCTGTTTTAATAAAATGTGTTTTGTTTGGTGATTTTGGCTGGATTCATTGATCTAATTATTTTTTTTCATATTGTGGTTTTTGGTTGATGTTAATTTTGTTGGCGTTTTCTCAAACATCAGTAAAATGTGGTAAAAGTCATGAATTAGTTTCTGATTCTTCCACAGGGTTGAAACTTCATGTTACAGTTTTCAGTGTTTACATCTGTAAGTATATTTACTGCTAATTTTTCTTATGATTTCTAAGTAACATAAATTATGTCTTATCTAAACTGGAAGGTTACTTATCAAACCACTTTTTAATTTTATGTTTTCAAAACTTGCTGCATCTTCAGAACAGAAAACACAAAATCAACCAAACATTTCAGTACATTTGATGAGTTTATTGAACGTTTCAGCAACAAGGCAGTTCAAAGTGCTGAACGCCATGAGACTTTGTGGCGCCGCCGGTTCTGAAACGAGCCACGGCGCCACGGTCAGAACAGAAGACCCCAAATTTCAGCCAGACACAAAACGGAAACGCAAATGTTTTATTGATAATGGGGGACGGGCGACTGCTGGGTCCTCTGAGGGCAGAGAACCAGGTCAGCGGCTTGTCCTCTCGGGTCAAGGCTCCACTGAAAGGCCACCGACCTTCTCAAGGTGCTGCGGAGGACCAGGAGCTTCCTGGGTCCTCTGGACGTCCCGGGGCTTGGACAGACCCATCCAGAGGGTGAACACTGGCAGCAGGCTGTGAGCTCAGGGGAGGTCAGAGGTCAGGCACGTGAAGACGAGCTCCAGGGCGAAGCAGGAACAGGGTCGGGCTAGACAAGGCAGGGGAGTCCAGGAGACGAGACGAGGTCAGGCAAAGGAGGCGACGCTGGACATCTGCTCAGCTGAAGGCTTTCAGAAATCGGCCGGACTGGCGGCGGGTCGGACCGCGGCGGGTCGGACCGCGGCGGGTCGGACCGCGGCGGGTCGGACTGGTGGGCCGGACTGGCGGGTCGGACTGGCGGGTCGGACTGGCGGGTCGGACTGGCGGGCCGGACTGGCGGGCCGGACTGCAAGCCCTGACGTAGCGAAGCACTTCCTGATCTTTGAATGAAGTGCTTCGCTACGTCAGGGCTTG
>CAEGAE010089849.1:0-33240 GCA_903067095.1 Girardinus metallicus | reverse complement strand
GAGAAAAAAAAGTAAAGGTGGGGGGGGGGGTGGGGGAAAAAAAAAAAATTGTTTTTGTTTTTTTTCCCCCCCCCCCCCCCCCCCCCCCCCTCAAAAAAAAAAAAAAAAGTTAAAACTGCTTATTTGTGTTCTTAATCGTCCCGCACTCAGACATCCAGAGCTGGCCGCCGTGTGTCGGGATGACAGAACGCTCATCCTGTACCCCGGACCTAAATCCCAGAACCTGGAGGAGTTGGCGCAACGCCTAGAGATCTCCGCCGTGAAGCACAATGTGATCATTATAGACGGCACGTGGAGCCAGGCTAAAAACATGTTCCTGAAAAACAGCATGTTCCACCTGCCCAAACAGGTGTGTGCAACTATGTTGATATAGTTTTAAAAGTGCACTGGCTTTTGCAGAAACAACGAAGTCGGCATTTCAGTACAGCCCATCCAGAGAAAGGGGAAAAAAAGGCAAACAAGCAACGTAAGACATGGGTAGACGGGTTCTCTCTGGATAATTTGAGCGGTTTTATCAAATATCTTACTCTAAAATGTAATAATTCCCCAAAAATAGCCAAAGTTTACAGAACTATCAGTTAGTTCTAAGAGAGAAGTGTCTATAAAAATGAAAACTAACTTAAAAAAAAATTGCAGTGTGTTTGTGAGTGTGTGTGGGGGTGCGTGTGTGTGTGTGTGTGTGAGAAAGACCAACATTAATTTCAAAACAATCAAAATGTGTTTATAGAGTTAACATTTGAAACAGTTTCCAGCATCACAATGCTAGATTGATTAGCATTTGTCAGTTTGTTCATTTTATGGGAAAAGCTTGATCTTTTTCTTTTTTTTTTTTTTTTTTACTTAAGGCATTGTTATTGATTTAAAAAAAAAAAAAAAAACACAGTACATTGCTTTTACAACAGGCCGTCCTGTCAGTGGTCATATCATGAATTATAAATCTGATTTTGCTGGTAATTGAGTTTCATTAAGGAGCGTATTTTTAATTCGTATTACAACAGGGCTATTGGCAACCGTATCGATTCCTTCTGCTTTGATTTATCAGGTCCAGCTTAACAGGAATCTGTCGAGCCAGTACGTGATCCGGACTCAGCCCTCCAACATCTGTCTGTCCACGCTGGAGTGCGCCGCCGTGGCCTTGTCGGTCCTAGAGCGCAACGATGAGATCCAAGAGGTGAGTCAGTTGGTAACTTGGCTAATATTTCCTTTTCTTTCCAAAAAATAAATTCAAATGTCTGTCAAATCTTTATGTTTAATTGAAAACGATTTTCTTTTCTTCATTCTCAGATATTACTGAGGCCTCTGAAGGCCCTGTGCTCCTTCCAGCTGCAGCACGGCGCTCAGGTTCACCACAGCAAAGAGCATCTGCTTCGAAACGGCATGTACGACAAACCCATGCCGAAAAACAAGCGCAAGATCAAAAGGATGGAGAAGCTAATGACGGACCACAGCGTCTGCCCAAGATGAGGACGAGGCTGTTGACCGAGCACAGAGAGCGATCTGTGAATTATCTTTGCACACATTTTGTTCAAGTAATGTAGGACTGCATCATCTGGGTACAGGTGTGCAAATAACTGGATTTAAAAAAAAAAAGAAAGAAGCTTTCTTGAGCTACTTGTTTCATGTTGGTGATTTAATTTATATCATTGTTATTCATTTTAAATACATGACTTAAGTTCTACTTAAAGAATCGGGTTTTCCAGTAAATCGGGTTTTTTAGTTGTTGTTTTTTATTTTCCTTTTTCTAGAAGTTGTTCCACATTAAAATGTTGTTTAATACAAACCGTGTAATGCTGTTGTGTATTATGGTAGTCTCTCCTCTATAAGGGCTGATTCATTTATTGTTTTTTGCAAAGCGAAGTCTTAAAAGGAATGTATTTAAATACCAAAGCTGTACAAACATTCGTTTTTCTTTTCAGTGGTGAGTTTACTGCCTGGAAATGTAAATAGAGCACTTGTAAATAAAGCCTCTTTGACCTTTAAATCTGTTTCAGTTTTTCATTTTATAAGACTTGAAGTTCCAAACTTTTTTTTTTTTTTTTTACTTTTAATTACCAGATTATTTTTTTTTATTAACAGAAAATACATCTGATGGAGAAATACCTAGCTGCAAAAGAGACAATAAAAATCATCTTTATTCTGACTAGAGCAACATTTTAATGTTGAATATTAGGATAAATGTGATAATTATAGAAATATATTTGTCAGTAAAAGATATGTGTAACAGGAAATGACTCATAATCCAATGACAAATATTTAAATTTCTATTTTAACATTTAGGATTATATGTGTTATTTTTCATTTTATGTGATAAAGGACTCATGGTATAAATAAATGAAATTCGTTGTAAAAGTGACATCTAACAAAAAATAAGATGTAATGCTTCATTATACATGTGTATATTAATAACATTGCAGTTGATATGGAAAAAGTCGTTTTGTGTTGTATTTTACATATGTAGAAGGAGGATGGATCATTTTGATGTTTTGCATTTGTCTTGTTTTTTTGAACTGAAATCTAACAGGAAATAAAATGTAGCAATAGATGTGTATTTGTTACACTTTTAGCTGTTAGATTTTTGCCTTTCATTATGCAACATTTTTTCTACTTTAGAAAAGGTAAAATGTTACCAATTGCGAGGAAGTATTGGTAACATGAAAATATGTTTTCAAATATTGCTTTAGCGCAAAAAAAAAAGAGAGAAAAAACTGACACGAAATACAGTATATAAATATATATATATATATATATATGAGAAGCTACTGTTCCAGTTAGCGTTATTTTGTAATTTGGGTCCGAGTCGCCTTTGGCTGAACTGTCGCGCATGCGTGTTTGGAATCGGCCCCCGGTCGCTCCGCCATCTTTGTCGGCAGCCCATTGTTCACTCCGAAGCTAACAACGGTGTCAAATCCCTCTGCATCTCCTATTAAAGTATCCTGACTGTGTCACCGACAGCTGACTGTGACCGTCGTGGATTTGCTCACAAGGTCGCGACTTGTTTTCGGCCACTAAGTGAGACAGAATGGACGACGAGCAGCCGAAAACCCTGTAAGTGTACGACTGCGTTGCTCTTAGCTAGCCGCTTGTATTCGTCACACAACATTGAGCGGTACATGTAAATAGAAACGTCTCATAATACCGGGTTTTGAACGAGAATTAGTTTTAGAAGCTGGAACTGTCTAGCTATTATCTCAATAGCACTAGCATATTTTCTGAGAGTTTTACAATTGGCGTAGTCGAAACGTTTAATGCTAGCCACATAACTAAGCTAGCTACTTCCAGAAAAATCCTAAAAATACCAATTGGATCAAGCTTCTTCCTTCGAGTGCAAGAAAAAAACAATCCTTTTGGGCGTTTGAAAAAAAAAAAAAAAGATTGCAGCGGAAACCATTAGTTAAATCCTACTGTAAGTAAAGGTGCGTTAAGCTGTACTATTTTGTGTGTCATTCACTCCCGAACAACGGTACGTTGGTGATGTTGGTCATTGTGCAGGCCAGTAGTTTTATAACATCGTCCCTAATGCCTGTGCTATTTTAGTAGTCACTATTCAACACCATAAACCACCTACACATACAATCTTAAATGCATTTAGGCTTTTTCTGAAGTGTTTGGTGATGATTTGTGCAAAAAAAAACAACATACATATATATATTTTTATTGGAAAAATAAGCATGATTATGTGTCAGTATGGGTTTGTAAGCAGCTTGCAGCAGAAATGCACAGTCAGATGGATTTTCGAAACTGTATATATAAATATATATATAAACTGTTTATTAGTTTGAAAACTGTACAAGTGTTCACTGGGGTTGTGGCGTTAGTTGATAAATCAGTTCAAGGTTAATGATGAAAAACCAGCAGCACACGCAGAAACTACATTACATATTAAGAGTATTTTCTGTTTATAGAGTAAAATCATTTCTAATAATTACTTTTATTTAAAGGGTTGCTTTGTGTCACGATTTTAATGTAAACAACTTTTAACCATGAGCGTTAAATGCATTTGTTAAATTGTACGTTGTTTGCAACTGTGGCAAAACATATAATTAGCGAGTAAAACTAAAATGATGTGGCAAAGTTGAAATGTAATATTTTGGTTGATTTCAGTTCTTCATACTGCTATTTTTTTTAAAAAAATATTTGTAAAAGATTTTCAGACTCAGAGAAAATCCTATTGGGTGTTAAGGATCCTGCTGCCAGCAGATTCCTACATAATGCAATGGGAATAAGTGGGTCAAGACTTTCTGTCCTATGTTTCTTAGTGCACACAGATTCTTGAGGCGTGTTAGCAGATGGGGATTTATAACACTGTGGTGTAATTTATAAACTGACCAAAACGTCACTTTTAACATTTTGCCCCACTCCTCTTGCAAGTCCTCGCCTCAACTTTTCCGGAAAATCTTCCGCATCCAGCGCGTTCCAAGTCGGACGGAGATTAAAATCTCAACACAATCAAACCAGAGCTTGGCTGCGACATGTTCAGACCTTCCTGGTAATCGCTAAAAGCAGCTCGGCGCCGACGCCGGTTTAATAAAACATCCTGAAGGAGAGGTGTAGCCGTAGAAGTTTGCAGTAAAAAGGGGAAAAAAAAAAAAAAAAGGCGAAAAGACGCTAACTGGCTGAAAAAGCTCCTTTTCAAAATAAAGTTTCCTATAAACAGCTTTTTATGTGTCTTGCGTCTTTCCGAACCTTCAACCACCTTCCGATCCTTCTCTCTCTGAATTGAGCTCCAGACCAAACGCGCTTCCTGCTGCCGCTCTCACAGCGGCTCTGTTTACCATCATGGTGAACAGACGCTCATGTTTTCTTGGTGCTGTTTGTGTTTGCGTGTGCAGGTATGTGGGGAATCTGTCCCGGGACGTGACGGAGGCCCTCATCTTGGAATTGTTCAGCCAGATTGGGCCTTGTAAAAGCTGCAAAATGATAGTAGATGTGAGTTCACCTTGTTGCATTCCATGTCGCTGGTGGCGTTATTTAACTTCCACTGACCCGGTCTGGTGTCCGTCTGTGATGCTACTCTATATATATATATATATTTTTTGTCCAGCGGCGCGCTAATTACGCGGCCTCCCATTTGTATCGTCTAATTCCGAGTGCGTTTGTTGAATCTGTGTCTCTTGTCCACTCCAGACAGCAGGTCACGATCCATACTGCTTTGTGGAGTTCTATGAGCATAGACACGCCACTGCTACGATCGCAGCCATGAATGGTCGGAAAATACTGGGTAAGGTAAGCTATCGTATCTCCTTAGCGAGCCGCCGAGGGCGAGGCCGGGTGGGCAAGGTTACAAACAAACAACCCGTTAAGATACGGCCGACTTCCTGTTTTCCTGCTCTGCTTCATGTTATTGATTTTTTTTTTTTTTTTTTTTTTATTCCCCTGTGTACAAAATGTCTGAGTTGGGAGTGCTACTTTAATCTTTCTTTATTAGAATATTTCAAAAATCTCGAAGGCATCGCTTAGAGATTTTTAGTCACGTTTTGAGTTCTGTGTTGAGGACTTTCCTGTTTTTATCTTTTATTTTTATTTTATTTTATACATATAAAATGCACATCAATTATTTTCTTGTTTAGCTTCCATCAGCTAGTCTTCTGATATTTGTAATTTTATGTTGCAGATTAAGTGCAGACTGTAATTTTTTTTAAATGTACAACATGTAGAATTCATTAAAGCTAATTTATTGCAGGACAGTATTCAGACAAAGAAGTCAAGGAAAAAAAAAAGGAAGTCAGAAATAGAAAAGCCTACGTTTGCATCGCATGTGGATGCGAAAGTGTTTTTCTCTCTTAGTTTTCCCTCAGTTTTCTTTCTGATTTTGATCATTTTTCCATCCTGACATTGATATATTGATTGGTGTATTTTGCTTTCTGGGCTTAATCTTCTTCCAAATGGATTCTTGCTGCTCGCATCTTTAAATATCACCAGATTTGTTACTTTTAAGCTCTCACAATCAAATTAAGAATGAATTACTTTTTCTTTCCTCGACTTCATCCTCTCACCTTTCATAGCCCACCTCACCTCTGTAACTCTATAATAAAACTAATAATGTCCATTGTGCTCATGTAAACTCTGTTCAGGAGTTTCGAGTTCAGTAGTTGGACGACTTTGTCACATGAATACTTGCTTTACGTTGCCAAGCTTGACATAGCTGAAAGTTACTTCAGAGTTTCTGTCGGCTAAACATTTAGCCAGTGGATCAAAATGTTGACATGAAATAATTCAGAACTTGTAAGTATTTCATGCTCTTGGTTAATTGTAAATATAAATACCATAAAGATTTTTTTATTTATTTTTACTTTAGCACCAGTTCACCTCCTGAAACATCGATGGACTCCGTTAAACAAGCTTCACTAATTGTGTTATCGACACAGTGAGCTTGAATGCCTGGTTTATGATTGGTTGATATTAATTTCAGTTACTTAGTTATTTGTGAAGTAGATATTTCAGATGTTATTTATTTTTTTTTTTTTGTTTTTTTACCTTCCAGGACCAATTTTAACCAATTCAATTTTTGCTTTAACAACTATAACATAACAAGGTACAATGACAGCATTCAGAATATTTTCCATCCTTTCTTATTTACATTCAGAGCAGAGTTAAAGTTCTCTGTAAAATGATTACATTTTCAACTCAGTTTATTTACATACCACTAATACACAACATGCCATCTCAGGGAACTTTACAAAAAAAAAACAACAAAACAACAACTTCAATCTAATACATTCCAATTGATCCAGCTATCAAACGACGCATCAAGTTCAGCTTATTGTTAAAATTAGTTTAAAAAAAGTTCAATCTCTAGTTAAATCCAGCATTCACTCCTCCTGGACTAACGTGTAGCGACGCCAGACGATCTTTGCCGCTGACTCTACAGTAAATCCCCCCTGCATGTGGCGACCGTGGAGAGGAAAGACTCCCATTTAGCAGGAGGAAACCTCCAACAGAACTGGCTCGGTGCGAACATCTACCACAGCCAAAACAGAACGCCACGCCAGATTTAACATCTATGGAGAGGGAAAAAAAACTGAGAAAACGTAAAGCTTACAGTTGAAATAAAAGCAAGTAATTCAAATTGGAGAATAGTAGAAGAAGAAAGTAGCAAAGTGAGGTAGAGTGGTCAGAATGTCCTTCAGCAGCACAACTACAGAGATTAAATGCTACAAATTCTGAACAATCTTAAGCATTTTAGATCTCCTTAAATTTCCAGACCTTCTCTGAATCCATTTTTACATATTACAGCGAACATGAATCTTTACTCTTAACATTTTTACCTTTTTTAATTGTTAAAGTCTTTCTCTCTCATTCACAACTGCAGACTCGATGTAACAGAAACCACAATTTTCTTTACAATGGCTTCTCACACTTTTACATTTTTCTTCACTCAGTCCTACCGTTGGCACAAAGAGCGTTTGCAGTAACTCGGTAGCGCTTAGCTTGCTGTGTCCACTGATTGGGGTTTTAATCGTCCAATCACTGATCGGGGCTAATCGAACTGAAAATCGCCCGGTAACCAGCTGATTTCTCTGCGTTTGTACGATTAAGGTTACGTTAACACGTGTTGGGCTTCTGTACAACAGAACATGTTAATGAATACGATACGAGTACAGTCCTGTTTGTCTCTCCATCCTCCATTCTGTCTGTATTTCTGAATTAATTGAACTGAATGTGGCCCTTGTGTGTTCTTATGCGACATGTAACTTTCTTTGACCTGATTTTTAATTGATGCTCTTCTGTGCCCTCCCCCCCCTCACCCCTACATCTTTAACGCTGTGTGTTCTTTGCAACCGTATTTCCACGTAGAATCCACATAAGAGCAATTCTTAAGGAAAATACTTTGAGTTGAAAATATTTTATCCTCAACAGGTATTGAAGGACCATTTGAGGAGTATAACAAGTTCGTAAAAATCACTTGTTTGTAAGTCCCTTGTTATTTGGACCTTACTTCCTACAGTTTTACTCCAAATTACTAGCCTGAACAAGTCTTTTAATATCCCTTTATGTACTCCACTGTATAGCAATGTCTTAATTGATGCAAGTTATATGTAAAATTAGACAGCCAGGGATAATTGGTTTGTGTTGGTGGTTTTATAAGCATTTCTGTGGCTTTTCCGAGGCCGTCCTAATCAACAGTTCTCAATCACAAAATAAAACCAAAAGTAAAGCTGGTTGTGTGACACCCCCACCCTCTAAATCACAGAACAGCAACCCTCTTTTCTTCTTGGAGAGCGCCTCTCGTCTCACGCTTTCGTCTCCCCCTGCTCTTTGCGTCTTGTGTCTCTTGCAGGAGGTGAAGGTCAACTGGGCCACGACCCCAACGAGCCAGAAGAAAGACACAAGCAGTAAGTAACTCATGTGACGACGCTCGCAATTAATCATTTATACACAGACTTGCACATCTGTGTTTCTGGAAAAAAAAACCCCATAGATTTACACACACAAACACACATCTAGAATTTCAGTTTTTATGCAAAAGGTGACAAAACTCCATAAGGTTTAATGGTTGTGATTCCTTTTGCAAAAGACTTTACATGGTGCTGCTTAAAATTGAATTTTCCTATCAAGAGATTTGTGTAGTTCATATGTGAGATGTTAGCTTAAATATTTTTATATTCTGGGACGCATTCCAATAAGTATTTTTACAGTGTTCAGTTTTATTTTCTAAAGATCTGTGCTTTCCTTGTGTCTTCAGGTCACTTCCATGTTTTTGTTGGAGACCTTAGTCCAGAAATCACCACAGATGACATAAAAGCAGCTTTTGCTCCTTTTGGAAAAATATCGTGAGTTTCTCCTCATCACTGCACGTCCGACGCTCTTCCCCTCGACATATTTCTGCTGCACACGCTCACAAAGTGCTCGGCAATTTTGAACGAATCAAAAGGAACAGAGAAACTATCAGAAACAAAAGAAGAAGAACGAGTTTTTAAAGAAGGCTGCTTTTCTCTCAGAAATGTTCAACAGAACAATCTAATCCGAGAATCGGATCGATGGGCGGAAAAATACCTTGAGTCCAGTTCGTGACCCCAACTAAAATAAAAGCAAAACTATAAATTGTGTTTACTGCCTTAAGTTTCAGTCAATGCTTATTTTTGGATTTGAATCTTAATTTGATGAAATAACATCTTCATCTGCTCCATTTTCAACCTACCAGCACTTCCTAATAGCTTTGAATAACTTCTAACGTAAAACACACATTATTATTATTATTATTTATTAAACCGTCTCATCAAACTGTGTGTGAATGTGTTTACTTGCAGGGACTGTCGCGTTGTGAAAGACATGGCCACAGGTAAATCTAAAGGCTATGGTTTTGTCTCCTTCTTCAACAAATGGGTGAGTGTGTCTTCACTGATCTGTCTGCTGGTTCTGAGTTCCAGCCGCAATGTGCGATCACCGTTTCTTTTTTTTTTTTTCTTAACTCTCTTTGCGTGTTTAGGATGCAGAAAACGCCATCCAGCAAATGGGGGGTCAGTGGCTAGGAGGACGGCAGATAAGGACCAACTGGGCCACGAGGAAGCCTGCTCCTAAAACGACAAACGAAAGTACGTTTGCGGCGATTCACATTTGTCGTCGGTAGGATTCCGTGCAAATAAGACGTCACTGCGTTTTCGTTGGGTCTTTATTTTCTAGCCTGGCGCGCTTTGTCCTGATCCTTCGTCGTCACGGCATTCGTATTTGTCATGTTTTCCTCCATTTTATTTTATTTTTTTTAAATTAATTTTTTAGCAGCCAGCACCAAACAGCTCTCTTTCGATGAGGTGTTAAACCAGTCCAGCCTCAGTAACTGCACAGTCTACTGTGGAGGAGTCACACAAGGTCTCACGGGTGAGCAGCTGTTTAATGACACCATGGTGAAGTCTTGGAAGCACAATTTAAGAACTTTATTTTATTTTATTTTATTTCACAGAGCAAATAATGAGACAGACCTTCTCACCTTTTGGCCAAATAATGGAGATCCGTGTTTTCCCAGAAAAAGGCTACTCCTTTGTGAGGTAAACCAATTTTTAAATGGAGAACAACCGATCTGATATTAATATCTGTATCGGTCCTGATATTTAAAAACGACAAAAAAAAAAATCAGGTATCAGGGACAGTATGCTTGATATGTAAGGGCAGATCTATTCAGCCTAGTTCTTTGCTTTGTGCTCTGAGCGACTTCATTCTTTTATTTATTTTATATTTAGGATTCCTAATTGCTCTTTCTGAACCATTTGAACGAAGGTTTGATCCACTTTATTTTTACGTGTTTGACCAAGCGAGCCAGCTTATTGTTTTTTTTTTTTTGTCAGTTTCTTTATTTATTTCACACTGGCTGCTATAATCCTAATTTCACCGACTGAACAAATGAAAGCTGTTTTTACGAAGCTTGTGGAGCTAATGGTGTATTTAAGTGTGCTGTACTGGTGCAGAGTTATCAAATAAAGTTTTAATTCAGTACATTTATGTCTGTATTTCTGTATCGGATCGGTATCGGGCGATACAAAACCTCAGATATCGGTATCGGCAGTGAAAAAAGTGGACCGGTGCATCCCTAATTTTAGATGCACCTGTCTTAGGCAGAGGATGATCTCCTTGTCAGATGAGCTCTATAGGATAACTTGACATCAGGTCGTACATAATGTCTCAGTTCTTTTCTCTGCACAGGTTTAACTCCCACGAGGCCGCAGCTCATGCCATCGTTTCCGTAAACGGCACCTCCATAGAGGGCAACATAGTAAAGTGCTACTGGGGGAAAGAAACAACAGACATTGTACAGGGCCCCATACAGCAGGTACAGATGGCACAGGTAGGACCAATCTTTATTTTCCCCTTCTAAGAAAAACAAAACACAACTTCTGTTAGCTTTGATTTTAATTTTTCTCCTCAAACAATCTCTCTGTATTTCAGCAGAACACGCTGAGCTTTGCAGCCCAACCCTACAACCAGTGGGGCCAGTGGTACAGCAACACGCAACAGATCGGTCAGTACGTGCCCAACGGATGGCAGGTGCCAAGCTACGGCGTCTACGGACAGGCCTGGGATCAGCAGGGCTACAAGTGAGTGGAAGCATGTTAGCGATCAAAATAACCCGCTCAGAAGAAGCTGCACCCGACTGCCTTTAAAAAGCATTTGTTCATGTCTCATGCCACATGTATTCTGTTTGATCTTGTGTGGCTTTTTGTTTTGTATTTGGCAAAGCCCTGCGTGGTTTTCCACCTGCAAAAAGGTGCTATCTAAATAAGGTTGCCTAGTTACTTAATTTCTGTGGGTTTATCATGAAACTCACTGCAAAAGTCTTAATAGTTTAGACTCTTTAAAGTGACAGAGGTTAATGTAAAAGATGTTTAAAAAAAAAAAAAAGAAGGAGTCACCTATGTCTTGTTCTGCTGTGGCCTTTGAAGACATAGTACCTCGTGATACTCCAGTACCGTAATGAAGAATGTCTGGGCGTACTCCAAGTTCAGGCGCTGCTAATTTTACCAAGGAGAGATTCCAGATAACTTGGCTCGGCCTCTCAGCCTCACAGCTTACAGAGAGAGAGGGCAACTATTGAGGCTTTTGACTGAACTTTGAATAAAGTTACCAATAAAAGCTTTGGCTTTTACAGTTGTTGTTGTTTTTGGTGTGCCTTTCTGTTGAAGAAAAGGGTAGACTTTTCCTTCAAAATAAAAGCATCAGATTTGGATTCTTGTCCTTAATTAACACTTAATGTGTGTGTGTGATCTCTAGTTTTTATGCAGGCACGTTGAAGGCATCTAAAATGCCGGGAGTATTTTCAGTCTGTTGTGCTGCAACACTGCTTTGCTCTGCGGAAGGAAACCCACATTTCTGTGATTTTTGTTTTATTTCTTGTAACGCGTTCAAGCCCCGCTTTATAATTTCTGTTTCCTGTTTTAGTCATTTACATGCTGGAGCTGGATGGACGGGCGTGGGCGCCGTGAGCAACGGGGGCATGGTGGAGCCTGGGCAGGGAGTCAACGGGACAATGCTAACCAACCAGGCAGGCATGAGCACCACTGGATACCCCACCCACTGATCACAGACCCCGCCGCCCCCTCCCACCCTCTCTTACCACCCAAGGACACCAGGATTACACTCTGCTGGGGGAAGGAAGGAGCGCATCAGACGTGCTCCGACTGTCACACCGCAAAAATTACTCCTAGTGAAGCTGGTCTGCCATTTTCTTTTTCTTTCTTTTCTTTCTTTTTTTTTTTTTGTTTTTAAACCAGCCCAAAGTCTCACCCACTGCCCAAATCAGCAGGTTGAAACATGACTATATACACATTAAACACTGATAAAGCCACCGCTAAGGCACATTGCGTTCCTGGACCCCCCCCCCCTCCACCTCTTCGGTTTTTATTGTCTGGTGTGTTCATGGCCAAATGCAAATTTAACATTTATCTGTTTATTATATTTCTAGCAGAGAGAGTTTAGTTGAAAGAAAACAAATGTTACATGAATTAAAGGAACCCTTCCTATGTCCTCAGCCCCTGAAAGCCAAAGATCAGGAGCTGAATTTTATATCACTATTTAACAATCATCCGTAGAGGGAAGGGCGGCGCGGCGCGGCGCTCTGTAACCTACAGTATTGCAAACACAGCCGCTCCACGTACCGACAAAGAGCTGTTCCTTTTTCTCTCCGTTAAAGCGCCGCCGACCTCGATGTCGTCGCCCTGTCCGCTCGTTGCCGTGGTGACGCAGCAGTCCCGAGTGAGCTCTCAGGGTGTAAACCTAGTTTATTCTAATGAACCGTGGAGGTCAGCAGGTTGGGAAGGAAACTGGTCACAACAAAAAGCTGCAAACAAACGCCAGAGCTTCTTCACGCCATATCCTGGACCGGAACCGAACCGGACCGGACCTTATGGAACGGACAGAGGAACTCATCTGTGGATAAAGAAGTGTGTGTGTTTGTGTGTGCATGAACTGATGCTTTTGCTCACCAAGACTACATCGCTGTCATCTACCCCCCAAAAACCCAGAAGGGTCCATGCCATTGTATCCTTTTTTTTTTTTTTTTTTAATTTTGACGTGGGAGTGGTTTGCTACAAAACTGCTTGAGAAAGATTTTTTTTTTTTTTTTTTTTAATTTCTGGGCAACGTTAAATGCTGACATTGTATAAAGAGCTTTCGCCTTTTGTGCTTCTTTTCAGGATTGAGGAAACGTTGAGGCGACGCCATCAGATCATGTACGCGCGAGATCCTTTTTACGTTTGGACGTCGTTAAGTGTCAACCTGATGTTTTTTTTTTGTTTGTTTTTTTCTTTTTAATTCGTATATATCTCTAAACAATTGCAGGGATTACTGCCACTCTTATCTTACGTACAGGCAGACAAAGATTGCACAAAACTTAGTTATCCTTCCATGAAATTTGAAGTACTCTAAATTTTCTTTCTTTTTTTTTTTTTTTTTGCATTCCACTTTTTCTGCGGTTTTTATTTGGAAGCCTGTTACATGTAAATAGCCAAACAGTCTGTTTAATTGTACTAAAGCTGTATAAAGACATGTTCAACGAGAATGCGTGCTTGCTCCTGGTTGGGGGAAACCGATCCCGGCTCCTGTTTGAAAGTAGCATCTCTGTCCAGTGCTGGTAGAAGCAGAGCAACGTTTCACTCGGCCAGCAGTCTGGAGGTCAAGCGGCATTGCTATGTAATGCAGAAGTCTTTAGATTAAACTTAAAGGAGAAAAAAAAAAGAAAAAAAAGGAACAAAAAGAAACGACAACTTTATAATTTAAATTATTGTTTTACACCATTGTAGTGATTGTTTTTATAGATTCCGAAACCTACTTCTAGCGCTCAAGACTTTTGCAGCTTGTCTACAGTCATGTCCGTAGATTTGGAAAATCCATTTTGTTGCCTTATCAAGTTAAGTTACTTTTAATTTAACCGAAAAATAAATGAATAAATAAATAAAAATAAGAGAGTAGGCAGTGCCTATGAATGTTTTCAGCCTACGATTTGAGAAGATGAGTTCTGTTCATACTTCAGTGACATGGTTTGTGTTTTTGCTTTGTCCCATTAAAGAAAACAAAAGCTGATGTTTATAACAGCTCACATTTACACCGTTTGCTTCTCATCTTTGGAAACGACTTGATCGAATCAAGCGGTTGTTTGTAATTTGCAGCTAGTTTCCCTGGAAACAATGTTTGAAAAATGTTTCTTAACTGTACAGTTGAGGGTTGAATCTTCAGATGTACTGTTTTTTCTTCTTTTTTTTTTTAAGTTTACAGCGGTATAAGTGGCCACTGAAAAGTTTTCCAGACTTAAATAGAAACTTCATCATATAGCGACAACTGTTGCAGATCTTCTTGGTGCCTTGAGCTGTTTTGGTGAACTCGCCTCTCCTCATTTTACGAAAAACGAGATTTTTGTTTCATTGTTTAAAGGGTGTTTGGAGTGAAGAAGAAGGAACTGTTCTGACGTAGGCTTTGGTCTCTGGAATTTTACTCAAAAAGTGCTTTAAGCTGACTATTCTGAATCAAAGGATGTTTTTTTTCACACCCTACGATTCAGTCCGTTTAAAAACTTAGATCAGAAATAGTTTTAGCTCGTTCTTTTGAAAGAGTCTTTCCTACCGATTTTTTTTTTTTTGTTCTGCTGTATCTAGCTCTGGCCGACTTTCAGGTGTCAACAGATTCTAAGATATTTCATGGTACAGCAGAATAAATAGCCCACAGTGACTGTATGTGACTGCGAAACAAGCCCAGACCATCACAGCCCCACCTCCGTGCTCCACAGCCGATTTGAGACGTTTGTGACGATATGCTGTTTCACCAAACTTCTCTAGCCTCATATGTACAAATCACAATGTTCAAGAAGTGTCAGATGTGATTTTGCAAACTAAAAGCATTTAAGTCTATGTTTTTTTTTTTTTTGTTTTCCCCAGAAGGGAGGTTTTCTCCTGGTCATACTTCTGTAAGTGGGGCCTATGGTGTCTGATACAGAGCTCTTGGGTTTTGTAATTTTCCTGACTAATTCACTATCTGGCCTCATGATGAATTTGCTGGGATGTCTCAGATGTTTTCCAGCTGTCAATTTTTCATCCTTTAGATTTGTGGCATGAAGAGTTTAGGAATTTGACCGTAGATAAACAGTGACCACTGGTTATTTAAGGTCCTTGCTAGAAGAAAAAAAAAATCTCCTTTTTTGTTAGCAAAGTGAAAAACATACTTTTAAGGACTTGATTGCTGTAGATGGTGATCAGTTAATAGCATTAGCTTGACGACGTCTAGCTGATGTATATATATATTTTTCCCCTCCCCAATTTGGCTTAATTTTGTTTAATAAGTGACTGTAAGCTTTTGAATATTCTGTCCAAAAATAATATACAACCAGGTTAGTACCGTATTTTAATTGTCAGAGGAGTGCTTGCATGGGCAGAATAATTGTAATACAAATATTGGACCTGCTCATTTTAGAGTACAATATTAGTTATTAGAGATATTAAAAATATAAAGAGGGTGTTAATGTGATCAGGTTGGCTGAAAGTTGAATGTTTCGGCTACCATTTTCATACTGCAGACAGGCTTCAGCAGTTTGACGTCTTTATATGTGACGACTCATGAAGAAAGTTGGAAACCGTCTACGTACGTGACTTAAAAAAAAACATCTAACAAAACTGGACATTAAAAGAAAAACGCGTAACAAGACGTCTTGGGAGCTCGGGTATCCTGCTCGCGGTTTAAATCAACTACAGGTACCGTGATCCCTCGCTTCCGAAGCGCACGTCCCCCGTCTGTTCGCCACGTGATATCCACCAGCCAATGAGGAGGTCCGTTACAGGCGCAATGCGGGTATCTGGATGTAAGGAGGAATGGCGACGGTCGAGACGATTTAGGAGGCCAGAGTGAAGCAGAATGTGACCAAACAGAGGCGGATTAGAGGTAGTTCGAGCATTTGTTTTTAAAATATTCATAGAGAAATAGGCTAGATGGACTGTATGGTTACAAAAGGTTCTGTGTAGCAATTATGCACATGCTTGTTACATTTGAAGCACTTAGAAACATTTGAAGTGATGTAAGATCAATGAGGCAGTGTTTTTTTTTTTTTTTTTTTTATTACAAGTTTAGTATTAAAGATAGTATGCAGTGGTGTATGGGTTTTTACCCCCCACTAACTCTCAGTGCCCCAGAAAAAAAACGCAGCTGGACAATGAATTATGTATCACCATTTAATGATTTGATGGTACTAAGTTTTTTTAAAAAAAGCACAGTGAACATTAAAACTTTTCTCTGTGATGCTTGGTGACGTCACAAGAGGTACTCGAATGGAATGAACTTGAATTGGTGAGTACTACGGCAGAGGAGATCTTTGCTTCATTATTATATAGATTCTAAAGCTCTTGAGTTGCAAGAGGTTAAACTTTTTATGCTCCACCTTGATGACACCAAACTATGATAAAAGGTAAGTCTGGCAAAGAAGACTAGAATTGTTCTTCTTGGTTGCTTTTCTTCAGATGGAGCTTTCAAAATGGATGAAATCACGGACTTCCGGAATGTCAGTTTTGTCCCAAGACGTTCTGCTAGGGGGCTGACCATGAAGAGGGATTCCATTTTTTTTTATATATTTTTTTTTTGCATAAAATTAGAGCCAGAATTAAATATGTTTGAGCTTATTTTTTTATTTGTGCACCTAACAAATCGATGATTAAATACAGATTCGCAGCAAAATAAAAATGAACGTGGAGCATTTAGTTGTCTAGATGACAAGCTAGCTAAGGTGGGTTTGATTTTAGAGAAATGTTTGGTTTAGGGGAGGTCCTTATCTGATATTGATATCGGAAATTGGTCCAACACCAACCAAAAAACGAGTACTGGATCATATCGACCTACATCTAAAATCTCTGATATGAGGACGCTGATGGAGGCTCTGCTCCGGCATTTCTATCCAGCAGGGCTTATGTCCCACACACAGACCCATGGGTTAACAATGCATTGGGCAGTTGTTCTCATAGCAATTGTTGAGTATTGTTCCCTGGGTATTATCACTAGATCAAGCCTCTTGTGACTTTCCGCACAACAAAGTAAGTAATAACTGTGTGCACGGTACGTGCTGATGTCATATTGGCTCAATATCGGTATTGGCCATGACTCAGAGCTGCAATATCAGCATCATATCGGAAGTGAAAAAGTTGTATTGGGACCCATATCGGAAGTGAAAAAGTTGTATTGGGACCCTTGTAGTTTGGCTTGTAGCTTTAAAGTGGAACCAGCTAACATAACATTATAGTCCTATTTAATTATTTTCTCAACGTTAAAGGCTTTTTCCCCCCTCTCTTTTTCAAGGCTTGGTTACCTGAAGTCTGTATTCCAAACCCCTGAAATGGACAGTGAAGTCATCGTGTCCCCCTCATCGGCCTCCCCTCAAACTCCCGCCACCCAGTCCAGCTTAGCTGCAAAGCAGCGAGACAGCAGGAGGTCCACGGCCACAACTCCCGCCTTTCTCTCCAACCTGGGTAGGGCTACCCTGCGGGGCATCCGCAAGTGCCCTCAGTGCGGGGTCTACAACGGCACCCGTGGGCTCAGCTGCAAGAACAAAGCCTGCGGCGTGACCCTCAGAGATGCCTCGGCGGGCTGCAAAAGCGGCAAGAAAGGCGCGGTGGAGGTGGTGAGGGTGATAACCGACAGCGGGGAGGAGAGTTTCGGGAAGGAGCAGGAAGCAGGGGGCGGAGGTGCGCAGGTGTTTTCAGTGTGCCACAGAAGTAGAGGAACCACGCAGTGGGGCTTCGTGGAGCTGGTTCCCACAGACACGGCCATAGCGACCGGAGACGGAGCCACCCTGCTCACGCGCATCAACCTGGGCCGCTGCTTCCTGTCCTCGTGCAGGCAGGGCGAGAGGTCAAGCAAGCGCGAGCCGGACTCGGCATCGACGGAGCCGTCCTCCGACAGCCTCTGCGTCCACATCAAGCAGGCCATAGACTGCCGGAGCCGCGCCACACCGCTCACCTTCAAGAGCTCCGTCCTGGAGGCCTTACAGGCTTCCATCCAGGCCAGGGAGGAGCTGTGGCGGCTGGCCACGGAGTCCCCCGGACCCCTGGTGCAGCGGGTTTCTAAAGACACACTGGTGGTGAAGTGCCACGCGGACTCGCAGCATCCTCTGGGCCTGCTGCACCTGACCGTGGCTCAGATGGAGACGCAGAAGAACAACAGGAGTGTGTTTCACTGTAGCTGCCAGCTCAGCGCAGGAAGGATGAAACACGGCGCGGATGGAGCTGGCTCTCTCCCGGCCGCTTCCCAGCCCTGCCTTCACTTCTACGCCTGCGTGTGCGCCTTCTCAAGCAACGACAAGCTGGCGGCAGAGTTTGCGGCTTTCGTCAACTATTCTTCAGGTCAGGATACGCATGGAGAGACGAAAGCTTTGTAGCTCGTTTTGAAAGTGTTTCCGGATTTTAGTTCCTTATCCTGCCACCTAAAATTCTACAGAATAAATAGGATCCTTCAATAATTTACGTCAAATTTTACATTTCATCACGTGTTTTAACTCAGAGCTGATTAATTGCTATTAATACCGTCACTATGACAACGTTTGCTGGGCGATAAATTCCCCCAGAAGTTATTGCGATACACAATAACATTGTCGATTTGAGACGATTTTCGTGTAAAACACGGATAATGGCAATGCAAATGTGCCCTCTCAACAGCTAAAAAAAAAAGTTTACTTTTGTACAGAACCTCCCACATTGGCACCGGAAGACATTTTAAATATCCAGAATAAAACACCACAACCAAAAGCAATAAACGAAAAGGCAATAAAAATAACACACAACTTTTGTCTCGAAGAGTATTGCGACGCACGACGATGTTGTGTTGTTGAGGCCAATTTCAAGTGTTGTATTGATGATGGCGTAATAAAGCAAGTTTGCTCTCTCAAAGATCAATAAACTTTGATTTCGTAAGGAATATTTAACACTGGGACTGGAAGATGTTTTAAATGACAAAAAAGACAAAAACTAAAAAAAAATAAATCAATAAAATGGAAACTACCAAAACCGTAAATTATATAGAATATGACGTCTTTAAGCAAAATTTCCCGTCAAAACATTTTATTCATCAGAGTGGAAAATATTGACCTCATTTTAATTTATTATTCAATGAATTGACTGTTCGGTTATTGTGTAAGGCATCGTTTAAAGATTTCAAAAGAGCCAGAGATAAACTTACAGCTGATTTTAAAAAGTGTTTTGTGTTTTCTCCCCAGTCGTGCAGCAGAACGCTGCCGGTGAAAACCCCCTGCAGCAGGCCGCGCCCAACAACTCCCACCATAAAGTGAAGAAGCAGCGTTTGGACGAGCCTGCCTCTGGTAGCCGTTCAGAACACTTCCTGATCGTGCACAAAACGCTTCCTTCTCCGTTGTTAACGTCGGTCTGAACCTTCCCACTGTGCTGCCTTCTCTTTCTGTATTCCTCCTCCTCCCAACCTGTTTTCTTTACCTCCGTCACTGCGACGCTCCTCCCAGCGGCGAGGAAAGAAGGCGCCCCGGCCGCCGCTCTGAGGAAAGCCGGTCAGAGGAAAACCGCTGCTGGGCTGAAGGCTGCAGGTGCTGCCTGTCTCACCTCTCAGCCTGTTTTTTATTTTTTGTTTGTTTTTGTTTTTTTGCTGCCTGTCTTCGTCTTACTCTTTGCCGTTCATCTCTTTAATTCTCTCCGCTAATCCGGAGAGACCGTGTTGCACATGTGACGTTTCAACCGGGAGCCGATGAGACGTTTTCAGTGAACTGTGTGGGTTCTCCTCAGGCAGCGCCCAGGTTGTGGACGAGCTCTCGGTGACGATGGGCTTCCAGCAGTGGCTCGCCAGCGTGACCGAGAGGATCCATCAGACGATGCATTACCAGTTTGATGGTAACCTTGGCATTAAAGTACTTTCATATTCAGCGAGGCATTGGACGTCGGAGCTAGTTATTGTATCGCTTATCATTCATCGTGACAAGAATTTTGAGTCATCATTGTCAAGATACATTCCCAAACGGTCCGCACTGTTAGTTTTACTCTTTTCTCCGCTGCTTTTCATTGGGAGTCTCAATAAATATCAATAAATTTGAAAATATAATTAAATCCAGTGACCGTAGTGCTCCAAATCAAACTTCGTTCTGTGACTTGTCCTAACGAAGCGCATTACAAATATTTTCAAGAGCAGAATTTACATTTTTTTTGGGCTGTGTTTTCTATGTCATAAAGTCAAAACCATACAGTTGTCTAAAAATAAGTAATAAAAGGTTCGTAATGTCACTTTTTTGTTAGTACCAAAAAAATATTGTGATAAAACTTTAAGCCCACACCCCTTTAAGTCCACACTTGGAGGACTGTGTCTTCGTATCCCTTGAATTTGACTAAGTTTGACCTCTACAACCATAAACTTAAACGTATTTATCAGAGTTTGTGTGATTGACCAACAGAAAGAAGTGTTTGATTGTGAAGCAGCATGAAAATTCTTCATGTTTTTTTTTTTACTTTTTACAATTAATAGTCTGAACAGCGTGGTCTGTGTTGGGATACATGTAGAACCTTCACCGTGCTGCTCGTTCCCTAATGTTCTCTAACAGAGAACACAACATCTGGATTCAGCTGGATTTACTAGTTGGCTGACTTCTGAAAGCAATTGCCTGCACCAAATTTTATTTCAGATCATCAGATCAGCCACATTTTCCAGCTCTGTTAAAAACGTGCAATTTTCCTTCAACGTCACAATGTTGCCTCAGTACTGATATGTCACATGAAATCTCACTAATCATTGAGGCTTTGAAAATTAACAGGAAATAAACATGATCAACAATAATTAATGGCGTTAATGTCAAAACCGTGTGAAGATAGCTGTTTGTTTCTGTTTTACATCTACGTTGCTGGTTTAGTCCAATGTAGTTCACTCTTTTATCCACCAGAGGGAAGTGCAAGCAAGCAGTTAACAGGCAATTTAAGCTATTTTTCTTACAACAGAGAAATATTTTATTCTGAAAGTTGGATTTTTACTGCCTAGAATTTATCTATGGCGCCAAAATGATCTATTTGGAGTAAACAAAGGGAAAACTTACACTTTTTCAAAACCTTTGGTTTTAGCTGTCGCTTTAAACGTTAATTTTGTTTCTCGCTGTCAGGGAAGCCCCAGCCGTTGGTCTACCACATCCCCCAGGAGTTCTTCAACGCCCTCCAGCAGCGTCTGTCACTGGGATCTAAGAAGAGAAGACTGCCCAACCTCACAACAGGTCAGTGTTTGAACAAAAATGTCCACAACGCTTTTCAGATTTTAGAAAAGCCCAGCTTTTGTGAACACATTTCTTCTGTTTCTGTCAGCGTTTGTGAGGAACGACGGACTCCCCCTGGGCTCTTTCTCCAAGTACACCTGGCACTTCACCAATCTGCTGCACGTCAAACACATTTTCGACACTCCGGAGGTAAAATCCTGAGGCTCAGGAAGGAGATAAACTCTTTCTGGAGCAGATAACATATTATGTTATCGCAAACATTTTGCCTCAAGCGTAATTATAGGTTGAGTTTTTGTGGCTTGAATAATAAAATCAGATCTCAAGACCCATCCTTGCGGCAAAGTGTTGGAGCTGATTTTGACCAGCCTATGGTCACATTGCAATGTGACATAAAAAGTGCAAGATCCCTTCCCCAGCTCCCTGGTTTTAGCTGTCAATATAATGTGCTAAATCCTAAATGTACTTGTGACATATAAAATAAAAAGGAACTCAGTGCTTTGCTTCTAATTGTCAGCACTATGACAACTATATAACAAGGTCAGTAAAAAGTTTATATATATATATAAAAAAAAAAATAGCAAGGGAGAAGAATGTAAATCAATTATGCTAGCTTGACTATGACAATCATAACATGTAGATGAGCTGCGGAATTCGGTGCGTTTCAGTTCAGTTAGAGAAAAAAAAAAACGGCGACCCACACACCAACTCTCTGACAGATCATCAGTAGAGCAGGTGTTTACATTAGCTAACCAGGTGATCACAATATTTTTGCTATTAATAATAATCTCAAAATAGAAATCAGGCCTGAAGTCATAATGTTGAAACCGACTAAATGATCTGTTCTTTATGTGGGTAATGTTTGTCTTTTTGGAGTTGAATCCTAAAACCCTTGAGCGTAAGCTGTTGTCAGTCAGTTGCTCTGACAACGGGTGAATCGTAGCCGACATAGGCAGCGAGAAAAAAAAAGAACAGGAGTGGTTTTGAGTTTTTCTTCAATGGTTTTTCTGCGTCATTTTTCCCCTTGCTGTGGCGCACAGGGGTAAATTAATATTCCTTGCCTCTCCAGATTTCATGTTGCTAACAGGATTGTTCTGCTGGATGGCATGTAAAGGGATCGTATGTTTCCCCCTTCAGCGTTGTGAGCATGGCTGAAATTTTCGAGTGTAAACAATAACGTGCAACGTGTCTGTTGGTTTTGTGGTCAAATACTTGGTCCACCAGCTGCCACTGGAGGTCACTCAGAGTTTTGTAAAGAATCTGGACGGCTCCTACTCTCGCTTTCACCTCCCTGAGCTGCCGCCTGAGCCAGAATCATTAGACGGATACAGGACGGAGCGTCCGCCGACCATACGACCGATGGAGCACCGTACTTTCCTCAAAGTCGGTACGTCAGTTTCCCTTTTTTAAAATGATCTTACATTTTTATTTTAAAACCCCTGACAGAAAAAAAATTGTAGCTCTACTAGTTTATTATTTTTTTTTGCTACTTTGCTTGTTTTGGTCCCCGACAGGACCGAGTTCTGGGGACCAGAAGGAGTCCAGCCCCTTCGTGATCGAGTGGATCCCTGACGTTCTGCCTCGCTGTCAGATGGGAGAGCTCAGGATCAGCTTTGAATTCGGCCACCAGCAGAGCGGCCAGTCGGAGTGCCAGGAGAAAGCGGGCGGGGCGGAGAAAAAAACTCGCAGAAAGTCGGATGGCTCTCAGGCCAAAGTCCCGAAGAGTGTCGACGTTCTTCAGGTGGTTGTATAACAGCCGCCGTGTTCCTTCCACTGTAACCGTAGCAATCACATACCGAGAGCTAGAACGTGTGACCGCCGCATAAATCCGTTTCCTGCTATTGATATATGCAAAGTATGGAGAATAAACTGTTAAGCAGGTTATGGTTCCTGGTTTCACTGCTTTATCCAGAGTTGAGAATTCCTTCTTTCACAAATGCAACATACATTTGCTAACGAAAAAAAGTAAAGCTG
Source organism: Girardinus metallicus (assembly GCA_903067095.1). Taxonomy (NCBI): domain Eukaryota; kingdom Metazoa; phylum Chordata; class Actinopteri; order Cyprinodontiformes; family Poeciliidae; genus Girardinus; species Girardinus metallicus. The sequence continues at coordinate 10,106 of CAEGAE010089849.1, read as the reverse complement.
AGTCGTTTCATGGTTAGCATAGTAACGGCATAATTACATAGGCTACTAATTTTGAAAGTTTATTGTTTAATTTTGTATTTCATAACACAATAGTGCATTTATTAATCTAAAAACATTTTAATGTAGTCTGATTTGATGTTAAATGTTTTATTTTTGTTATATGTATCTGCCAAAGCATGTTTCATTTAAAAAAAAATCTGCAAAAATGACAAAGTGCTGAATAGATATTCATTAACATAAAATATATCAAATAAATCATAAAATGGATTAATAAAGAAATGTAAGAAAAATTGAGATTAGCTTCATATTTATACACAGTGAAATAAAATGTCCTTTATTAAACAAAATCCAGATTTTATATCTGCACAAATGATGTATAAAAACAAACAATCCTTTAGAAATGATGATCAAATAGACCAAAGACATCATAAAAACTATTTTCAAATGAATACATATATATGTATGATTAAAATCAACTTTTTGCAATATGTAAAATATGTGTAAGCATAAAAAAAAAAATTATACTCAAATTGGTAAAACAAGGACCGGAGGAAGGCCATTTCTTGGCGATGTGTTAAAACAGACAGTTTTTGCCTTTTGAAAGATAACACGTGTTTTATTCTGAATATATGGATTATATTTCTGCTATAGATATGTACGTTGTCATATTTATTTGCATAAATTACAATTATGTAATGGTCTCTTTTCGTTGGGATAATAATCCCTCTTTTGGACTAGGAAGTTTTGAGCAGTAATTTGGGTGGAGTGACCGTTTTGTACCAGCAGATGGCAGCAGACGGCTGCTCCTCCAACAACCGAGGGCTGACTAACAGCTAAGCCAAAGCAGAGGCAGAGAGAGTAGACCAAATAAAATATCATGTTTCATCAACGTTTGGAAATGAGTAACTACAGAATAAAATTACTCATATAAGTTTGCTTCAATATATTGTAAATCGGCTGAATTTGGATTCCCCTGCCTCCCCTACCTCCCTTCTGGACATTGTAAAACAGCCAGACTGTGTGATACATCACTGAAAACATCACATGCTTCCAAAATGTGCCCAAATGTTCATGAATTAATTAAGATTACAAGTTATTACCATGAGCCACAGAACAACAAATTAGATGCACAGCTCAGAATAGCAGCTCACTCACTACCGAGTCTTTACACGAGGGGTGTGGGCGTTAAATAAAAGAAAAAAAAACACATGCACACACACAGGGCCAGCTCAAGGCCCCCTTATTCCCTCACAAGGCCCCCAGGACATCAGAATGAGTACAGCCTCTGCCTGTGCAGGGGAGCCCGGATCCCAGACAGATCGCTTAGCTGTTTGTGTAGCCTGTCAGTCACAGCGATGGAAGACGCATCAATCCTCTCCTGGAAGGAAAAGCGTGCACATTCTGGCACCGACAAGCCCTTCACCGACTGAAAGATGTGCTGGCAAACGCCTGAAAGAGAGAGGAGGAGGCAGAGTTGGGCAGAATGAGTTACAAAAACTAAAATGTAGTCTTAAAAAAATGCAAATAATTATCTATTTTAGCGGGCTAAACTTTAGCGGTTGAGCCTTTTTTCTCTCCCCCAGCCTGGAATGTCGACAGGATGCTTGATACAAATCTATTCTCACGTCTAGGTACAGCATCCTCATTGCTCTCATCAGGTGACTCAGAGGTCAGAGCCCACTGCACGCCATCACTGAAAACAAAACAAAAAAAAAGCTTTGCATATCCGGAAAAACAAACCGGTAGGGGAAACGCCGATCATCAGTTGTTCACTCCAGCATTCTCCAAACCTGTCGGGAGTCTCGCGTTTGAAATATTTTACACCTGCAACAACAACACGTCATGTACAAGACAAGAGGGAAGCAGACCTGCCAACACGTGGCATACCTGCCAACTGACTGGACTCCTCAACACGTTCCTGATGGCTGACAACATGTTGTGATGTGAAACATTTCCACCGTCTGGGAAACAAACTCCGCTCAAGCCTGCGCGCGCTGGAGGTCATTAACCAGACAGAGATGTCTCCGTCCGTCAGTGAGCGGCCGCTGAAGGACATCCGAGCCTCATCTGTCAGTCCTTGAGTCAACCATCCAGATCCAAAGCTGAAGGCTCCGGATCTCGATGTCTCAGCTGCTCTTCATGACTTCACAGAACAGGCGTTGACTCTTCCTAGGGAGGGTCAAACCAGAATTCAATGACGGATGAAGTTGTTCTTGTTGAAGGCCAAACAGAGGTCTTTGGTTTATGAATCCAGTCAGTGACAGTTTTGGATCTGGGCAGTTGCCCAGGGCAGCATGAGAAAGGGATGGGACACTCAAAAATTAGAAAATATAGCATAGCTTATATGTCAGTTCAGTTGTGCCCTGAACAAGTTCCCTACCACTCATATGCATGTGCAGTGGAGTAAGTTTTCCATGTGCTTTCCTTCTGCTGAGTACTATAAAACTAGGTTACCTGCCTTCTACTGGAAAAAAAAGATAATTGGTTGGCTCGTAATTGGTTGCGGTGCGGCTGAAGGAGAGGCTTGCTATGGGCACCAGCTCTGCAAGAACCGCCACAGACTCCAGTTTATTTAGCCATCAGTTGAGGTTTCTGTAAAATCGGACTTCTGTATGGGGGCTTATTTGGCATATGGTGCTATATGGACTTTCAAGTTTTACCAGGATCATTTCTGGTACTATTGTGATAACAATAAACGTGGCGATAATAACTTTTCTGGATAACTGTATGACTGTGACTGAATGAAACAGCAACCATATCCGCACCAACACAAATACTGCTCTTGAAAAAAATTCCCCTTTTGTAATATGCGTCTTTAGGACACCAGTCACAAAAAAGTGTGATTTGTATCACTAAGCAGCACACAGTAACTGTACCTTATCATATTTTCCAATTTATTGATATTTAGCGATACTCTCGTTGAACAAGCTGTGGAGAAAATAGCAAAAATAAAAATCCTGACATCACAGACAGTTTTGGGAGATTTTCAACATCATTGATTGGAGTTTATTATGACAACAATAAATCTATCTTGATAAATAATACAATAAATGCCCACCCCTAACAGAAATGTGTTTGCAAAAATAAAACAGACATTTCTTGATTTCAGCTCGTCATTTTGCAATTCTCAGAAAGTTATGCATCTAGCATTGCGAATATTACAGTTCACAGCTAAGTCAGTTTACGTTCATGCGTTGGGTCGGCTCAGACTATTTCTATGGTCCCATACATCCATTGCGTTTACCCACATATCCATCCATAGATCTTTAATATATTTTGGTGCTAAGCCGTTCAGTGATGTATAGACTGACAGAAGTATTTTAATGTCTGTTCTCTGAGCTGCAGGGAGCCAGTTTGAGGATTTTAGAACTGGGGTGCTGTTCTCCATCTTCCTGGTTTTAGTCAGAACGCGAGCAGCAGCGTTCTGAATCAACTGCAGCTGGAGGATTGATTTTTTTTTTTTTTAAGGCAGGCCTGTGAAGAAATGCCACTAAAGACAAACGCATGGATGAGTTTCTCTAGATTTGAGCCATATCAAAAATCTGAATGTTCTCAAAGGGCCGGTTGTGCCACAATGTATTGATAAAACCAATTAAACTGTTAAAATATCCATAAATAGCTGTTCCTCCAGGATTTTATGATTGTCTTAGTGGTTTTTGCAATTTTTACAGATTTTGTGGTGCCAATGTAGAAATGTCGATATTTGCGTTAATGTATGACGTTAAATTAAAAATTTTATCACTCACCTTATCAATCACAGACTATAACTTGACATCAAGTAAGGCAAAATTGGTCAAAAACCAATTTTGAGAACATTTACAGTAAAATCAGAAATAAAATGTGAAGACTTGTTGATTGTGTGTGAATTTTGCAGATTTGTGAGAAATTGGAAGGACTTATTGATGCAGTTTGGAGTATAGAGGGCCACATAAAAAGCTACGTTGGGCCAGATTTGTTCCCCGGACCTTGAGTTTGACACCTGTGCTCTAGATCTTGCTGAGACATTAGTCCTCTAATCCTGGAAAGGCCAACTTTGTAACTGTCTTTATGATGCTCTGAAGGTTTAGGTCAGAGTCCATCACTACACCCAGATTTCACACCTGATCTCTAGTTATAGCCGAAGCTGTGTGCTGACTCTGGAGCCCAGACTGGGATTCAAACCCTGAACCTTCTTGCTGCAAAGCAACAGAGTTGTCTATGGTGCCTCAAAGCAAATCTATCTCATCTATCTCATTGCTCCCAAATTGTGACATCCTCAAGTCAATGGGAATGTCCATAAACTCAGATTTGTTGAATCTCAGTAAACGAGCAAAAAGTTGACATCTGGAAAAATCTCCGTCTTGAACTCACAGAAACAGGTTGAATCAGCAAAGCGGCGCTTTCGTAATCTTCCCATCCTGTTTCGATGGATCTCATTTTGTGCTGCTCAGCTGCTACGCCGCATCATTTAACATGGCCTTTCTTGTTTAATGATACCCACCCCTCCACCCCTCTCCCTTCCTGCCTGCCTGCCTTCAGACTGCTTCCTAATGGTCGGGCTGAGCGGAGTCATCATCAGATCCATCAGGGCACAGTCATTGCCTGAGGAAACATGGGCCAATTATGGCCATAAATAATAAAGGGCGAGCGCATCTGGCATTATGACTGATGGCCCCTCTCACAGCTCATTTACATGGCTTTTGTGTGGCCATCAGCAGCTTTGCTTTGGCGTAATGCTTGGAAAATGAGTCTTTCAGAGAACGTTGCGGGGTTCAGTGGAGAAGAAAACGGCGGCGGGGCGAAGCTTTGGTTTGAGCAAGGGCAGGAAACGTGCATGGACAGAGTAGAAAGACGTCTTAATTGTTCCTTTTGGATGTTGCCACACGTGAGCACGGACTTCCTGTTTGCGTGGAAGCTCGCCCGGCCTGTCTGCGCTTGTGTTAGACAAAGAGGAGTTCATCCATCAGCATCAATTACCCCAGACACAAAGGGAGATTGATGGTGTCTGTGTGGTCAGGTAACAAACCGACCAGCTCGCACACTCCCAAACACACACGCACAATCCAGATACCTTACATGTGCCAGTAGGGACGCCTGGGTACCCAACCTGCTTCCTCCCTTCGTGTCATTTTCTAAAGAGCAGCGTGAAAGCCGATAGAGGCACGGATTGGCGGCGAGTTTTTTTTTGTAATTTCTCAACGCGGTAGTCGGCGGTGCTCCGAGGATCCTTAATCTGCCCTTCGGGGTCGGCGCGCAGCCTTCAAGCCAAGGAACAAAAGCCCGCAGCATGCTGACGTGTGTCCCCCGAAGCTGATAAGCTCCGGGGGACACACGGTTAATGGTGTTAGGGTAGGTTTCATTACCCCCCTCCAGACTGCTCTCATTAAATAAACATCCTCCTGTCACATCCCTCGCCCTCAGAGTGGAGGAGGCCGGAGCAGCGAGGGAAGGGAGGTGCGACTCAGATGGGCAGTCTGGTTAAATGTTAATGAAAAACTTGTCAGTCAAAGTTGCACCAGTTGCTAAAAAAAAAAAACTTCTTTGTTGGTTCCGTCATGTTTTTTTTTTCCTTAAAAAAGAAAAAAATCTCAACTTTTCTATACTCAACTTTCTCCATCATGTGGGCGGTAAAATCTAAAATAATAAAATTAGATGTGACAGTACGTGAAGAAGGCCCGCAACAATAAAACAATGACAGAGAGCATAAAGTATTGAAATGCAAATATTTTCTACACACTTTGTTTGTTTAATCATACTTTTCCAGACTGTGTAGCATTTCAGCCACGCCACCAGTTGTGCACCAAACATACATTCCTGTACAGGAACAACAATTACGACAACTAATAACTCAAAGATTTCATTTCCAGCAGAGATGGAGGCAAAAACATTCTTACCTGTTGCACTGTTAGAGAGGATAGTAATAAATAGAGCAAGTAAAACTGAATTTACATTTCCTGTTAGCATAAGCGCCAGCATCAGGAGTGCAGTACAGCAAGGTGCCGCAGCAAGTTAGAAAAGCAGCCAGAGGCAACTTCACAAAGCAATGCAATAGAGATATGCTGTATATTGCTATTGCAGGATTAAACATTTTCAAATTTCATTCAAATATATGCAGATTTTTTTTCCCCCTGTAAGAAACATACTGCATATGATTCAACTTTTTTGTTTTGTGAACTTCACCCCCCAAAAAGAAAAGAAAAGATAAAATTCTGATAAAACTAGATTACAAGTAAAATGTCATGTTCTTAGAAAAACGTACATTTTTAAAAAGCGGATCGTGTGACGTGAACGGATCCGGAAGATTCGGTTCCCTTCAAAATCACTAATTCATGCCCATGATTGTGTATGTAAACTTAATACTGGAGCCATTGTAGTTTTCTACTGTCTGTACCATTTATTTAAAGAACAGATAGAAATAAGGTGCTTGTTGACACGTAGACCGTTTTAATTCGCCTTTTCTCAACTTCCAACTTGTTTCTTTCTTCTTCTACTCCTACTAGCCTGTCCTCCATCTCCTGCTGCTCCCCCACTGGCCATTTCCGTAACCCCGCCTCACCTGTTCCTGTATCGACTCCCCTTCTCCCCTCCCTCTTCTCCTCCACCCTGACTAATTGATGCCATCATCCTCTCCGCATCTATCAGGGCGCTCTCATTGTTTTGACGTCTAGTTAATTCCCGGCTCATGATTTATCAAATTCTTATTACCGCTTTGCTGAAAGCCTCATTCATTGTCCTGATGTATGGTAATGATAGTCCCGCAAGGCTGCCTGAATCGCAACAAGCCCGCTCATTTGTTCCAGCTCTTCCTCTTCCTCTCTCCTGCATTTTTTTTTTTTTTTTTTTTTTTTTTTGGGGTGGCATTATTATTGTTAGCTCTTCGCAAACCTTTTTGTTTTCGGCCTGTGTTCCCATCCTTTTCTGAAGACTGTTTGGTCGTGGAAAAACTCGAGGTTTCTCCACCCGAATTAAGAACTTCTCGTCTTCCTCGCTCCTCTTGTCTTTAGTCTCGGCAAAGTGCGCGTCCTTTGCCGAGACTAAAGACAAGGAGGTCACAGAGGAGGTCAAACATTAGCACGACTATTCAATCATTTGGCTTTGCTCCTCTTCCCCTCTTTCCTCCTCCCATCCACTGACAAGCCATTTGTCAACGGGACGGCGGCGCTGGCCTCTCCATTAGAGCTGTGGCACCTGAGTATTTCTCAGCCCTGCGAGCAAACACACACACACACCCACACACACACACACACGAACACACAGTTCCCAATGCATCTCCTTTCCCAGACACCCCGCCTTTGCCTTGTGAGCAAGGAGATCAATGCTACCAGCTCCGCGCGTCATTTGTCACACCGCTGCCCTCCGTTTAATGAGCTTGTCCAGCTTCGGCTCCTCCTTCTTTTTTCCATCTTCCTGTTTTTAATCCACTGATCTCATCCCCATTGTTCAGCTCTGTAGGTCTTGTCCAACTCGTTCCTTCCCCCAGTCAGGCCGGCCATCTTTGCTGTTTGGATAAAAAAACAAAACAAAACACACAAATGATGTGTTTAGGGAAAATCTGAAACGATATCTACAAACTACTTTAAAGGCTGTGGTTCGAAAAGCTGCAACATGAGACTGAACCAATTGTGTGGCTGCACCCCACCCCCCACCCTCCCCTCTTTATGCCAATGCCATTATTTTGCATGTCGACGTCTTTGCTCAGCTGCGAAGTGCAAACAAACCCTCATTGGCGCTTTAAATAGAGCTCTCATTGAGTGCACGAAAAGCTCTGAAAATATTTATTCTGCAAATTCACTGACAACTATGCGCTAGAGCTCAAGGAAAAAGGCTAGCCCCAGACAAAGTGGCTGAATAAAAGTCTGGTCTGGCTGGATTAGAGTGAAATGACAGCTCTGTAGACACCTGCTTATTCAGGCTTGTTTGTATCCACTTATGTTATGCAAATGATTAGAACCAGATATGACAACCAGTGCTTTGTTAAATAAGTGAGTTCCCATGAGACCTTTTGCGCTTCCCAGCTTATAATATCTGCAGTAGTTTTTGAATATTTTTTTCTGTACCATTAGCAGACTTCGTTACCTGAAGCACTTCTACAACATCTTTGCCTGCCTTTTAAACACAAAATATACTTAATATGTGTTAATATGCATTAATACGCACAGTGGAAGCAGTCTTAGCAGTACTGCAGACGCTAACATCTACAGTCTTTCCTATCTCCGCTCAGGAAAATAAATGGAGCTCCTGGACTGTGGCTGCTTTGCGAATGCTAGCCAAATGTCGCGGCTACGTACTTCTGCTTCCCAAGCTGCGTTTGTTTTGGTGAATATTTAAAATGACATTTTTTTTCTTTGTCACATATTGGTATAATACTCTAACGTATTTTGATATAAGAGCATGTCGAAGAATACTTTGAAGGGCTGGCGATTAAAACGAAGCGTAAACTTTTTCTCAGTCCTCTTGGGACAAGTACGGTAGGTAAAATGACTGATTCTTGTGTTGCAAAACATTGTTGTTTGTTTTTTGTTTTTTTGCGCGTATGTGTTTAATGTATGTACCTATGCATGTACATTTTAATTAGTTTTTCTTTTTTATTTGATTTGTTCGAAATAATGCGACAGACTGGTGACCTGTCCAGGGTGACCCTGCCTCTCACCCGGAACGTAGCTGGAGATGGGCACCAGCAACTCTCCCGACCCCATTAAGGGACAAGGGTGAACAGAAAATGGATGGATGGATGGATGGATGTTCGAAATCAAAGAATAAATTAAAGATTTGCTATGTGGGGAAAAAAAAAGTCCACAGCAAACCACGGGCTCCAGAGAGATGGTACTTGCTTTTTTTTTTTTTAGGAAGTTAGATCACAATGTGAAGGTTAAAAGACAATCCAGCCTCGTTTCACTGAGCAACGTAAAACCAAGAACTCTACAGGGATTCCTGAGGGGAGCCTTTCAGTGAAACACTGCTGTTATGTTAGCTTGGAGGTAATAATTTATACAACATGAGACTGAAACTTCCAGGCAAAATTGAAACAGATGCATAGAAAGCAACCCAACAGGTTGCCAAATTCATTCACTGCAGAGGAGAGAGACTTAAAGAAAGGATTTAGAGCAAATTCATCACACGCTACCTCTTAAGAGAGAGAGAGGAAAAAAAGAGGCCTTTGGTGATTTAACTTGTTTTTACTGGATTCGTGTTAATTCATATTCATGTATCCAACTCCTCCGAGCGGCCCACAGCGCGTATTTGTCACACTGAAATTTTTCCAGCTGAGTTTGGGAGCAAAGAACGCCTTCTGTTGGGAGGAGAGGGGGCGGCATTGTAGATTCAGGAAAGGGACGTTAGGATTTTTTTCCACAGATTTCCTTAATTAAGCGTGTCTGTCATCTCTCGCTGAATGAGCCGCTCCAGTTTTCTTTCAGCAAACTGCCAGGAGAACCTGTGATGTGCCAAACTAAGCACTCTTTTGTTGCCAGTCTGAGTCACATCGCGTTGAAGGTGATTCAGGACTGTGTGTCAGTACTTGCCGATGTGAGGACAAGCCGTCATGTTTTATTGACTCTGCTGTAAGAGAGAGGGGAAGAGAAAGAGAAAGAGGAGGCCGAGGCAGGAATTCTGCTTTTGAAACTCGTATGTTCAAAGTTTCATTTGCTACAGGTCTTTTTTATTTTTTTTAACCTCTTGATGTGTTGTTGTTGTTTTTTTGTATTTGATAAAGTCTTTTCACCATCCTCAAATAGCAGGTGAAATGATCTTCCTGTTGTGGTGGGGGGGGTGCGAAAAAACAACTTGTTTTATACACAGTCCTTCTCCTTACTCATTTTTCTTTGTATAAAAAAACTCTGTTTTATTGATACTCAGTCCTCTCAGAGGGTCCATTTCTGGTTTTGTAGAATACGGATGAAATCTTTCATCAGCTTCTCCTTAAGTGTTTAAAAGGAACGAGACGTTCTCTACCCTCAGGTCAGATTCAGAGCAGCAACCCTCATCAGGACGTCGTGTGTTGTGGCTATCCTAGCTAGTGTGAAAAAAAAAATAAAAATACAAGTTACCTTTGAGTTTTAGACTTGATGTTACTGCTGTCTCAAAATCCAGACAGCTCACGCTCTCTTATTTATATACATATATATATA
>CAEGAE010089848.1:0-23967 GCA_903067095.1 Girardinus metallicus | reverse complement strand
AGCACTATGGTACTTTAGATAGATATATGTAATTATATATATATATGTATATATATATACATATATATATATATATATATATATATATATATAATTGTTGAAACTGTAAGTACAGAAAATCTGTGAAAAGAATCAAACTTCTCCAATTTCTCCCTGTGCTAACTAAAAACAACCATCAGAGCCAGGAGGCGGGTCTTACTGCTGTCAATCACAATCTGCGGTCTTGCTCATCCTCCCTCTCCCGTCTCCTTGCTAGCAGAGCTTGTTACGAATGCAGAGGCTAGTTAGTATGTCTACAGATAAACTAACAATATACAAACGATTCTTTCTGTAACAATAAGTTGTTTCTCCACCAAACACACACTGAGTAAAGACGTTTGGTTTGATCTTCAGAGGTTTTGCTAAATTTCTCATCTGACATCTGAGTGTTGTTGAGTGAAATCAGTTGGTCTGTGGTGTGCTGCTCCTGCACATTGTACGACCAAACTTGTAGTACCTAAGATTTTGTATTGTCATGTGTGCGGTCTCTCCGGTGTAGAAATTGGTTGGACAGTTTCAAAATTTTTCCAGTGGGAACCCGACGCCTCTCCAACATAGAGCAGGTCCCTGACAGAGATCAGCTGGTACCAGCCGGCTCTCACATCTGTTCAGCCGCCATCAAATGCAGAGGAACACAGGAGACTTTTTTTCCCCCTACAAAGCAATGTTTTGAGAAGGAACACGTGCATGACTTTGAAGTAAAACTAACGGCAGAACACAGAGTATTAAACACAGTGAGAGGATGGAAAGAGAATTAGAGCTGATGTTAAAGAGAACGGTAACAGACATGATATCTCTGATCGCAAATTCAATTAACTTTGTGGTTAATTAAGACATTCATTGATATTTTTTCTCTAGTCTAGAGGAGTTTTACGAAATGTGTTTCACTTTGCCATGTTCTGGTTCACATAAAAAACTCTTTTTCTACATATACCAATAATCAAAGCCATACAGCACTGCAGTGTGTTTAACAGGATCTGATGGAGGAGCTTGGTTGTCTTCGGGATCTTCTAACATTGCTCTGATTTATGAGCGCAGACAGAGGCAGCTCGTTTCTGTAATGACCAAAGTAATCTACCGAAACCTGTGCAAATTAGCTCAGGGTCACAAATGAGCTGACCTGTTGACGCTGTAAATGAGTGGTAGTTAATTTACAAGCAACACAAGCACAGAAGAGACATGGTATGTCTACACATAGCCTGTCACGATGTATAACTTAAGGCAAAAATAAGCCTGGACAAAAAAATGATACAATGAAGCAACCAATACAAAACTAGCATGTTAGTCTGTTTCTTATTTTCATTGTAAAGTTAAAAAATACATAAATAAAAAAAGCAGACGTCTTTGTGGTTTCTGCATTGACACCATGAAGAATACAGCTCTGCATTTCCACTACAAATGGAGCGACGGATGTAAACAGTTATATGAGATCATATTCCTAGTTCAGCCATGTTGCAAGCGTTCAGCATCTATCAGCCATCAGAGGAGATATTGGCATCTTATTGTGTTGTTGGAGTGACAAGCCCCGCCTACTTAGGGAGCGCCTATGGATGCAGCATTTTGGGGAAAATGTTGCCTATGGTGGCGTTGCACCAGGAACCACGGACATGAGGTTGAGTGGCATTAGAGACTTCAGGATCGATCATCTATAGATAGTTTAATGAGGGACCTCCCACCTACTTCCATCTCCTGAGTCATTTCTCCTTTCATACTGACAACAAACATCTACAGATGCATTAACCCTAAAGCACTCCTTCATGTTGTTCTGTTTCTGTCTCGCGTCTAACTGAGCTGAGAACATTATTCTCAGCTTTCATCGACAGCCTCACCTGTGACGGTAAACGTCTTCGACGTGGCTTTCCCTTCACTGCCTTCGCTGTAATGCTGCCCGTATGTGAGGCCTAATTACTTTCTGAGTTGCCCCCTCCTCCTCCCTCTGGTGCAACAAGGTCGCGCTGCTGACACCACCTTCCCATTCACACCTTCAGGAGTCACACGACGAGAGCTAATCTCATTCCTTCACAAGCCATTACCTTGATCAGACGGGCTTTTACGCAATTTGCAACGCTGTCCAGATGAGAGAATGACTTTTCTTTAGCGGCAGTGAAACGCGCTCATCAGCATCCCACTGAGAAGCTTCAAACTGTCAGCCAACATGCACCAACTCCAAATTGGAGTTAAATTGAAGAGGCGTCCGGCTGGAGAAGGGCCAAGACAAGCGGGGCCCGGGCAAGGCGGCGACGGCAGATGTCGATGAGGGTTTTTAATGGACTCGAATTAATTCGCATAGGGTATAATTTGTCCTGTGGATGCGGGAGGCATTCCGAGGCCGAACTTTTTCAGGGTCAAGGGAGTCGTCACGTTGATAGGCATCTGCTGGAAAGGCCGACAAATTTGTAAAAACTGACAGATCTGGTCGGACATTGGGGTAGTGATGGATTGCATTGCGCCTATGCGAGGCTGGTTGTGAGGCTGATCAGATCCCTCACATATGTTCGGCCATTTTATCGCCTTCGCCACCAATTCATTACACATCTTTAAAGCTGCAGTATGTAACTTTTATGAAGAACTTTTTTCGAAACCATAACGGTATCATGAGAGAGATAATCTATCAAGCTCCTTTGCCTTCTCCCAGTGCTAACTAGAATCAACCAATCAGAGCCAGTAGGCGGGTCTTAGTGCTGTCAATCATTACCAGTTGTGCACGCCCGCCTGTTGTGAATTCCTAGGTTAGTTAGCACAGCTAACGATAATGGTGGATAAACAGTTTTCCTGTAACAGGGAGTTGTTTCTCCAGCACATTTAGCAGTGTGTACATGAGGTTGATTGACAGCGCTAACACCTAGCGCTAACACCTGCCTCCTGGCTCATTTCTTTAGACGACAGTAGTACATCGGGGAGGAAGTGGAAGAGATTGATGTTTGCACAGACTATTTGTTTCATATCCTGTAAAGACATGATAACTCTAGCAAATTTGTAAAAAAAATAACTTTTTTTAAAAATAAAATTTACATTTTACAGCTTCAAACATTCCAATCCACAATCTATACATTTATTAAAAGTCCATGCGCTGGATTTTGCAGATGGTTTAGAGAATCAAAGTTTACTGTTGACATGTAGAATAGAATTTAAATATTTAGCGCTTGAAGTTGTAGAAAATCATATCACTAAAAAAAGAAAACAAAACTGTGGCCTCCCACACTTTGTTTTTGAAGCAGATTACTTCTTAATACACCGAGATGCATCACATCTAAAGTGCCTCAGGAAGCTGGAAGAACTTTTTACAGTTGAGCTCTCTGTGGACTTCATCAGCTGCAAGGTTTCTTCCTCTTTATGTTACAGATCTTTTTCTCCTTCTTTGTTCCTTCTTTGAGGTTTTCCTTCGTGGATTTATAGCCTTGCAAGCGTTACATCCTCAAGCTTCACTGTTCTTTTCGGAACTTTAGCTCAGCAACTATTGGCAGCAGTAGGCACCTCTAACTAAAATGACTAGTTGCATTAACCCTAAAGCACTAATCATAAACATTAGTCTGCTAATGCTAAGATGCTAATGCTAAAGCACTAAATTCAACCAGGTTGACACTCACTAAGTGACACAAGCAGAAAATAAAGAGTCACCCAAAACTGTTAACATATATGAACTTTTTTGCATGTATTTGTTTAATTAACACCTTGGTTGGTTGTTCATGTAAGTGCTATAGTTTTCTCCATATGTGTTTGTTGTATACGAGCCATTTGCTGAATAAAGTATTTTGGAGAAAAAAACAACATAAGGAGAGGAAATGAAACTTTGCGAACCCACTTCAAAATAAGAGCGTGAATATAAACCTTTAATGACTTGAAGAAATCTTAATAGTCGATGACCAAAACGTCAGTACAGACGTCAAATTTTACTGTTAGATTTTACAAAACATTCAAAGTGCTAAATACTATTAGCATTAGCAGATTAGCAGGAGTGTGTCCATCACCAACAGGCACTCTTGTCTTTGTTCTTGATGTGCTGTTCTTTAATGCAACACTTTTTTTTGTACATTTTTTTCAATACAGATAAAAAGGAAAGTCATTTCTGTGGATAGAAAAATCAGCCGTTGAACTCAAACTGCTGCTTGAACTCTCCGTCACTAGGAGTCAGCTTAAAGAAACTTTCCTACTTATCTTTTTTTTCTTCTTCTCTGCTGGCTTTCTCACACATAAACATGTCCCGGTTGTTAATCCCACCTACAAAGCACAGATTAGTTCACTTTTTGTCTGGCTGTGACTCAGTGGCATGAGGGCCAGAAACCCTCTTTGTGCTTTCCATTGATATCTTCAGTCTTTCTCAGAAAAGAAATGAGATTGAGTTTTCTTCTTATGCGTACTCGAGCGCTGAATAGCTAGCAGATGCCTGGAGACGACGAGGCTCGTGGTTATTTAAAGCCACGCGTGTTTGTTGCAAATGTCCTACTTAAATATTTCTCCAGGGCTCATCTATTGGTGAACAACATGTACAGTTCAGATGGAGTTCAGCAGCATCCAAACTTAGACCAGGTGGATCGACTCTTCAGTCACATCTAGTTTCAGTCTGACTTCAGTGGCATCAGATATTCTGGTTATCATGATCATTATGTGCCTTCTGATGCTGTAAATCTGTCATTTTATGCACCTTTTACAATTTAAAATCAACTCTGTTGTTGTTTTAGTTTTTTTTTATATCAAACAATAAGATTATTTAAATAAAAACTAACTTGATTTGTTCTACTTGAGAAACATTTCAATAAAAACCAGTAATTTTTGAAAGATTAACAAATTCTCTACGCTTTTCTGCCCTTACTTTCATTTTGGGATGTGCTGCCACCTGCTGGTCGTGACTCTACAAGCGCAAACATTTGAACTAATTGGATGACTTAGTGATTTTTCTTTCCAAAGAATTCATATTTACTTAAAACGGATTTCATTAAGGACAAATAAACTGACGATATATCTAAAAATTTTTATTATTCTGAAGACATTTGAGGAGTGAATGCCACAGATCAATGATTTGATGGGAACTGCTGGATTTCCTTAAAAAGAAAACTTTTTTTAAAAACCAGTTTGAATTATAAACTGTCTGATAACTAGAATCAATTGCAATGTGTGTATGATTGTATTGGATTGACTTTGTTTGTAAAGTGTGGTGCATTGGTGCTCCGTAAATAAACTGATCTGACCTGAATTTGTCTTTTACAAACGAAACTGAATCCCTGCACACAAACGGAAATGTGAAAAAAATGAAAAGCAAAATTACAACAGACTCAGAAACTAAAACATAGAAATCAGTAAAAAAAAAATACATATGAAAATGTTTTTTGTCTCAAGGGGAAATCACATCTTCACAGTATTTCTTATAAGTAGACTTTTCCAATGACTTAGATCTCCAAAACTAAGTTCTTAGTTTGTGTTCAAATTGGAAAGATGACGCAAAGAAATTCCAGCAGGTTTAAAGCTTGTAAGAATAACTTCTTATCATTACTTTCACTTTAAATATTTTAATCTACTGAAATGGCAAAATGGCCCTAAATACTTGATAACTGCATACCAATGAAAAATGACAAAATCAATATGTACATTTTTTAAATATATTTTGTGAAAACGTAAATTGTAATAATAGTAAAAAGGGGGAGAAGAATTTTGTAGTCCTTTTGGTATGATTTCAATTGAAATTTTGGATATAAAACACTGTGGGTTTATCATTATTGTTATTATTAATGCTAATTTTGATTAATGCTAACTCAAGTTTGTCTTCAAGTCAATTTCAACCATAAGATACTGAAAGCAAAGAGTAGATTTGCAGCCACTGCAGCACTATCACATGAAGTTACCCAGACACTTGGATTGTTTTCTGCTTGCATCTTTAATCATGTCACACTATAAATCAGGCCACCAGACAAGTTAAGCAACAGCGCCATCAACTGCCCATGACAGGCATGTGCACAGCTGCATGAAATGGAATAATAATAAAAAATCTCTGTATTTACAGCATTTATTTTTAAAGCAGTTGTACAAGGGAGAAAAGGCTATGCTGAATGTATCTGTTGCATATTCAATCCTCTATTGGTACTCTATTATGACGATTTTATAGAGTTAACTGCAGGGTCTGTAATTATGTATTAGAATCAAAAACTATATATTGATTAAATAAGCAACATATTCAATTCGAAACTCCTTTTTGCTGTTAAAATTTAGGCACATGAGCTCAACAATATCTATATTTACTGTTTTTAATTTTTTTTATTTTGCTCATTATACCATCAGATTGTTGCAGAGTTTTATTCTACCCATTCAGATTTCAGGAATGTTTCAGGAGTTTTGAAAAAAATCCATCTTTAGACTGCGGATGCTAGCATGTGCTGCTGCTACATGTTTAGCATTGAGATGCTATTTTAGGCTTGGATAGCTTCAGTGTTAGGCTAACTGCTTTTAGCACAACATGAACACAACAGTCTTTGTCCAATCAGATCGTTCTTCGACGGAAATATCAACCGGTGGTGAGTTAAGAGGAGCAGCTTTGTTGTACATCAGTGTTGTAATTCTGCCTATGTGTCAGAATTACGGGTGTACCAGAAACATATGAATACAAAAGTTCCTGCTGGAACTTTTTTATGTAAAAAAAAAAAAAAAATGCAATAATTGTGTAAAGAAAAAAAAATCTACACTAAAATTCTGTAATTAATTGACCAAAATTGTTAAAATCCCAAACCAAGAAAAAAAAAAAACATTTTGATGAATATTTTGAAGTCTAACATTAACATGACATTGATGGCCTTTGGTCTATGGATATAAATCTCTGACATTACCTGTGTGCTCATCAGATATGTACATCATAAATTGTATGATTTCTTTTTCTATAGTGAGTGTTCTGGTGAAGCAAAAATGAGGCTGTTCAAAATGCTCCTGTGTGTGTGTGTGAGTGTGTCTGCTTCACTGTGGCTGACAGGAAGAAGAACCGAGCCCCAAAGACTCTTTGATTTGGAGATGAAACTGACATTTATCAATGCCAAAACTCTCTGCTGTAAATATAAAGTTCTGCTCTAAGAGCTGAAGCCCGGTGCTCTTTTGAAGTCATCGCAAAAAAAGAACAGGAACAAAGCGTGCTCTCAATGTTAAAAAGAACCATGGCAAATACAGACTTCTTTTTTTTTTTTTGACCTCAGATGGATCACCTGTGACAACCAACTTAATTATGAGCCAGAAATGAAAGACAAACTGAAGCACGACATGTGATGCTAACGGGTGTCAAAGTGATATTCAAGATAATGGAACAAAGATGGTCCCCTTAGAGATAAAGTGTAAGTGAATAACTCAGGCAGGAAAAATCAAATTCAGAAAACAGAGGAAATGAAGCCTCTGCACAGAATGTACCCCAAGCAGATTAAGGAAAAGACTTGATATCATTACATTATGTAAAGAAAAGGTTGGTTACTAAAGGGCAAAAATAGTCAACCCTGTGATAGCAGATCACAGACAAAGCAGGAAACCATTTGGCCGTACCTTATACGGAGATGATGAAAAGATGCACACATTGTAAATGCGAGTTGGTTGGATGTCGACATCCAACCAAGTGGAACTTGGAGAGTGGTTCAGATATTTGTCTTTCAACAATCTGGGTGTTTTCCCACCTGACAGTCTGGTAGACTTGGTTCGTTTGAGGATTAAAATCACAGTCTCACACTGCGCTGTGTTTAATGAACCAAACTAATTGAAAACCCTGTTCACTCCCTCACCTGTGGTGGCGCTGCACCAAGAACCACTCAAGGAAATGACATGAAAACCTCTGAAAAAGACACTCGGCAGAAAATCCTTCTTTATGAAGTGGAAGGAGATTGCCCTAAGCAACGGGTGTAGGATTTCCCTTTGGCAGGAGTACTGAAGCCATTTTTCCAGCTTGCGCTATTACGGCGCGTTTGTTTTGGTCATATTTACCCAGAATGCCCTACACTGTAATACTACTTCCTGCTTTTGGAGCGATCTCTAGTCCCCTTGACATCCACATACATGCATTCAAACTGCATCAGAGTTCACCTCAACCGAACCCAGACCTAGGTTTTTAAGAGGACCAGAGTTAGCTGTTTTGATCCACATCAGAGTTCAATTACTCATTCACACTTCCCCAAACGAACTGGACTTCTATTAAAACAAACAAAGGTTCGATTAAGGTAGGCTGGGCTGATGTGAATGAACCCTAAGTGCATACTTTTTGAATGTGAGAGCCTTAGTCCTCATTTCCATTTTCAGATAGTACAATCATCTCCTTCAAATCTGTGCACAGATTTCATGCCTCTTGCTTAAATACGTCTACGCTGTTTGAATCCCGCACCATATGCTAGGGGTTCCTCTTTTTTTCAGGTCTTTTTCCTCTGCTTGCAGAGTTTCTTTTCAAAAGAGAGAGGGAAAAAGAGAGAATGAGGAGAGGAAATGTTCTTGACGAACTTCAAAACAAGAGCATGAATATGAACTCAAAGAACTTTTAACAGTCGATAAGCAAAACTTCAAAGCAGATGTATAGCTTTATTCAGATGAAAGCTTTTAACAAACAGACAAGTAAATTATCGCTTTATATTCATGTGAGAGTTAGCTAAGTGTGCGAAATGTTTTCCAAGATTGACAATTTTGCCAAACGAAGAAGTTAGCTTTGCTGTTAACGGATTAGCGGATGTGTGCTACACCACAGGCGAAAGCAGACCGCACCAAACGAAAAAGATAAAAGTCCGCTTTTGGTCTAGTCCTGGTGAAAATACACCGGTAGTATAACTGAAGCATAATCATGTTTTAAAATACTGAAAAAATTCCAACCGAAAATCTGTGACAAGACAAATTTCCATTCAAAGATACTCTCAATTCAATAAGACTTTGGCTATTTTGAAAAAGAAGAATGGGTGAAAATGTCAAGTCTATGGATGTGAAAAGCTGGTAGACAAACGTCAAAAGACTTGCAGAGATCATAAAACCAATAATGTGTTTTGTCCATCTTTTGATACTCCTGTATCCAGACGACTTGCATCGGATTCATACAAGAATGGACTAACGTAGAATACTGTTGGGTTTTTATTGTCTACAGTGACAAAACAAGCCTCACACAAACAAGACCGAGACAAATAAAGACACTGTGTTCGTGTTTGCTGTGGATCGCATTGAACAAGAGCACAAACATCCAGGTCAGGCTAGCTTTTTATTAGCAATCCTTCAATCGCTTTAAAAACATAGAACAATCTTTTACATTGCAGTGGAGGAACAGATGAATGAATACGGATCCTCAGAGAAAACACAATGTGTACGATGCTTCAGTTGTTTTATTGTCAGCAGCAGCATAACGACAGGCCTCAGCGCTGGACGTACAATCGCAGGTTCTTACTGGAGAAAAAAAAACACGCAGACGGAACGAGCAACGGCCGTCAGTAAACCGAGCTCCGCTTTAAGATGTAAGGCCTCCGCGACTTGGCGTTGTGGGCGGCTTGCCTCTTCAGGATGTATGGGGATTTTCGTTTCAGCGGCGCGTCGCCGTTCTCCTCTGAATATTCCACCGAATCTCGGAGTAGCTGTGAGGAGCAGAGGAGGAGAGATGGGGGGAGAGGACATGGGTTTTGTTGCTCAGAGGCAGTGTAATGTGTTGCTGAGCTGGCATTCACTGTGATTAGAGGAGAATACTTGCTGTGCACGTTCATGCATGGTGAAACAGGTGCTAATCTGCCGGCGCTGTGTTAACGTTTCAAGAAAAAAAAAGAACACAAAAGAGGGAGGAAAGCCTCTTTGAGAGGAGCATGATGGAAGATGTAGGAGAAGTGGGAGTGAGGTGTGTTTATAAGTGGGTACGGTTAGGTGTTTTCAAAAGTGTGTATTTGTGTCTGAATGTGTCAGAAGGACGGTGCGTCGTTGTGTGTTCAGGGGATTTCATATCAGCTAAAACAGACTCTTACTGGATTAGCTGGGTCAGAGTTAGTCTGTCAGTGGTGGGTTTTTTAAGCTGTTAAAAAGCTACACTGTAACTTTTGTTTTTTAAAAAGGAAGGATTTTTTTTTGCATATTTGTTAAAACGATCACAATGTTGTGATAGTGTAATATGAGACAAATAATCTGTGAAAAGGGTGATCTGAAAAATAATCAGAGCCAGGAGGCGGGACTTAGCGCTGTCAATCAACTCATGTACTCGCAGCTCATCTTGCTAACAATTCATCGTTACAAGATCCTGTTTATCCGCCTTGCTAACTAGCCTAGCATTCATGACAGGCTAGCAGCATAGCAGAGAGCAAGGAGAGGGATGATTGACAGCGCTAAGACCCGCCTCCTGGCTCTGATTGGTTGTTTCTAGTTAACAACCAATCAGGAGCAATGGGAGAAGGAAAAAAAGATTGGTAGGAGACAGATTATCTATTTCATACCATATTGTCACAATAAGCGACAGTATCAACAAATAAATAGAAAAATATTATTTATAAAAGTTAATGTACTATATGAACTTGCTGCTTCATACTGCAATTTTTACTTTACTGTAAGAGAGACTAATTTGGCTATTTGAAAATATTTCAACTCCTGAAAAATACAGCATTTTCAAAATTATAAAAACTCTAGACTTTTGTAAATTTCCAGTTTTTATTTTCATATTAATCTAAAAAATTTTGAGGGTTTAGAAGCAATTTTTTTTAACTTTTCAAACTGAGATATTTCCATGGGTTTTTTGGGGAGTTTTTTTGTAGAAAGTTTGAGATTTTTTGGCAGAAATTTACTGCTTTTTAATTTTCTATCCTCAATAGTCCTTATAAGCCATCATATGCCATGGCCACTACTGTACATGACAATAGAATAAAAACCACTTTGATTTTTGCTTGTGATGTGTCATGCTAACATTATCAGCGGCCCCCATCTGGCACCCACCCTCTACACCCTGATGTAGACACGACCCTGCACAGCTGCCGAATTCAGAAGGAAAACAAGGCAAGGAAGGAAATCAATGTAAAACCTTGAGTTTTACATTGAAATACGCTCAAACGACTAAGATGTTGAATTGTGCTTGTTGAGATGTGTGCGGGGGTGGGTGGGGGTGTGTTGGGGTGTGTGTGTGCCTCTCACCCTCTCCTCCCTGCTCTGCAGCGCTCTGCAGATGTGCTGGAGGCTGTACAGCTCCTCCAGCAGCGGGAGGCTCCCTTCCCTCAGCTCGGAGGCCTCTGCCTCCTCCTCCTGCTCGCCGCTCCACGCCTCCTGCCGCAGGCCGCCCACCAGCCGGCACAGGTTGGTCAACGATACGTGCCAGTAGGGGGCATTCTGCCTATTGTGTTTCATCTGCAACAGAAAGAGAAGAATGGGGGGTGGTCGGCTGGAACCGGGACCGGGCTCTTAATTGAATTGTGGATGCGATGGAAAGGGATTCACTTTCAAAAGCTGAGAGCAATTTAGATCAGTGTTTGGAGCGTAGGATGGAGGAGTCGAGTCCGCGTTGAAGTTGAAACAGTCAGACAAAATAAAAGAAACTAACTTTGAGTAATAAGAAGTTTTACAAATCAGATTCAGGTAAAAATAGAATCAGCCTAATGCAGAGTAATCCAATGTTCTTGTTAGAATTTCCGTCATGCTGCCTCTTGTTACCCTAACCCTAGATGTCCAGAGAACACCATCAAATGCACAAACTAGCTCTTAATGTCAATAAAATATTGACACTTTGGTGGTAAGTGTCTTAAACTCTTTCAGACTCATCCCACCTCCTGTCTGATGTATTTTAAAGCTGAAATCTGGTGAGCAGTGCAAGCAATAAAGGTGCAAAATGAGCTGATGTTCTCTGAGAATTGCTATGAAAGAACTTTAGGAAGATATTAAAGACTTAATATAGTTGAATTTTTAATCAAGCACAATAATTTATCAGTTTAATGTTGTCATAGATAAATTGTAACAATATATTGTGTCAGTTGTGAGTCACATTTGACGTGTGCAACAGAATAGGAAGGCTGGTGAATTTTATTTAGTTTTAGCTAAGTTAGCAGAAGCTAAAATCAGACTTGCTAGCAAGCCTTAACCATAAAGCTATTCTTATTTTCTATTTTAATGTAATAGAGAAGGATAAACTATGTAACTTTATGAAATACTTTTAATAAATAATTAAAAATAGTAGCAGTGAAGAACCAACTAGTAGTGAAGAACAAGCTAATTGTAAAGCCAAACATTCTAGCAACCTGAGTTTCTCTTAACCAAAGTTAAATAATTCTGGTTTATATATAACAATATATACACTATAAAGGCCACAAATAGCAGTGCGCTCTTATAATATTGTTTATCATGATAAGAATTTGGATTTATTGTAATGACGATTTTGCTTGAAAAGTCCAAAAAGTGATGACCTTGCCATGACACGTTAACTTTGTCCTCTGTTTCATGAGAGCCTCAATAAACATCAATAAATTTGCAAATATGACTTAATGCAGTTACTTTATTTTTAGCTTAGTAAAATCCCACTTCTTTATTTAAATGGTGTCTTTAAGAAGCCAGTTGAAAAATAGGAATGTATTTACTAGCAGTATTTGTCTTTGGCATTGATTGCTGTGCCATGCAGTCATAACTAAACGTACAAACCTAAAAAAAAAACAGCAAAAGACACTTTTATTGTTATCACAATAGTACCACAAAATATCGTGGCAACATTTTAAGTCAGATGTAAAAGTTTCACTTAAGTTTTTAATTATTACCGTTTTAGTAACATCACAAACTGTTAAACTTTATCCGTAGGCTTGGATGTAGCTTTGCAGGTTGCAAATTAATATGTAGGTAAACAACATCCAGATTGAGAACTGTTAAATTCATGCTAATATCTCATCCATTAACCACTGTGCAGATGATTTGAGCAGCTAAAAAAATACTCCATTAGTTTAGTTTAGTTTTGTTGGTAGGATGTTAATTTGTTACATTGGGATTTTTCTTTTTGCTATGTAGAAGATAAAGAGCTCTCAAAGAAACAATGAGCTGCCGACATTGGAAATCAATGTCGGCAACTGTGTAACCTGGACTTACACAGTTCCAGGTTAGTTAAATGTAG
Organism: Girardinus metallicus; assembly: GCA_903067095.1. Taxonomy (NCBI): domain Eukaryota; kingdom Metazoa; phylum Chordata; class Actinopteri; order Cyprinodontiformes; family Poeciliidae; genus Girardinus; species Girardinus metallicus. The sequence continues at coordinate 10,898 of CAEGAE010089848.1, read as the reverse complement.
ACAGACTGAGGTCCTGTGAGGCCATGCGTGTGTTGTTGAGACGTTTTCTTTATTTCTTTCTTTTAGAAGGGCAGCTACAACAAAAGCCTCCTCATTTCAACAATAGAAACGTACCAAAGCTGAACCGAGGTCAATAGAAGATAAGTCTTCTATTCAATGCACTTACCAGTGTAAGGTAAGTGCATTCTGTATTACAGTGACACATTCTGATAAGAGACTGCCTCTTGTATCTCATCAGCGGGTTATTCAGTCTGAATGATCACCAATATCGTTCAAATGGAGAGTGACAGCATCCTCTCTTTACGCTGGTTCTCCTTCCAGTTTCTCGAGCGCTCTATCAGTCATCCGACAACTTAGAATCACGATCATCACCCCTGAGCGCGCGCCGAGCATCGGCAGCAATGAATCACACGGCTGATTTGTCACCGTCACGTCTCCGTGTGAGCGACCCGATTGTTTATCAGGCAGAGAAAAGGAGCAGGATGTGATGTCGTTAGGAAGCTGTCAGCTCCATCTGAATCCCATTAGCCAGTTTCTGCGTCTTTAAACTTCCTTTCATGAAGAGTTATTCTCTCATTGACTGGGTATGATCGTTACAGGTGGGCGAATCGATCCAAAGTATTGGTAATATCGATACCAAGCTGATATCAGCATCGGATCGTCATTAAAGTGATAAGATTGATGCTTTAGTTTCAGATTCCCTCTTGAAATGTTATTTTCTTTTCGTGTTGTGGCTTCTCAGTGCTACTTCAAAAGAAGTTTTGTTTTGATTATCTCTCAAGTCATGTTTTTTGTATTTTCTGAAAAAATGTGCACAAAAGTGTTTGGTATTTCGATCGTTTATCATGTTAATATTTTTTATTTTGATGTAACAGCTATTTTGTAGACACCTATGAACTTTGTCCAAATTCTGCCCTAATAAAATAATTCAAAGCAAAAACCGGAAAAACACCTGTAAGTCAAAAATTTGATGATATATTAAACTTAAATAATAAAAAAATATTGTTATCAGAATCGGATCAATACTAGTGTGGTAAAATCGATGCTGTGAGTTCAGATTCCTTCTTGAAATTTTATTTTGGTATTTAAGTTTCTCAACTCTATGGCAATAAAATTTTGCTTAGATTTTTGCATTTTATTAAGGAAAAAACAAAAAATTGTGTTTTTCTATTGATTCTGTTTGTCATGTTAATAAGTTTTAAATTATTTTGTAGACACCTATAGACTTTATGCAAATTCTGTCCTGGCTTGTTCCGAAATAATTCAAGCAGAAAAGCATCAGCAGTTTGATGATTTATTAAATTGTAGCAAAAAGTAATGGTATCGGTATCGGTATTGGTATTGATACTATCATATAAGATCGATTCTTAAATTTGATGTTTATTTTAGTAAACACCTATAAACTTTGTTGAAATTATCTCTCAGGTTTTAATGAAATACGTTAGTGGAAAAAACATAAAAACGCCTACAGATGTGAAGTTTGACGATATATCAAATTGAAATAATAAATGTATCAGTATTGGTAATACTGTCCGTGTATTTACCAAAATATGCAGTATCACACACCTCTAATGATCAAGATAATGTGATGAAAATCCAAGAGCAACAAGTGATTCACTTTTCATTTTCTCTTCTCTTTCTCAAAGAGTGGATTTTCTTACTCTGTAGACGAAAACATTTGTACTCCACAGTACACCAGGAGCTGTCAGTGCTCTGCTTTGATTTATTATTTTCCACCCACTCAGTCTGAACACAGGTAGTTGGGGTGGGGGTTTCCACTGCAGGTTTTTATGAAAGGACACCTGGTCGGCCCGTGCGGGTGAAGGTGGGAGGTCACTAAAAACGCCCGGCGCTTTTTGGAAACCGGCTCTCTGATGCTGCAGGGGTAAAAAAAAGAGAGAGAACGTACCTTCGAGGTGAAGAGGCTGGTGAGGAGCTCCTCAGCGAGCGCTCGCTGCTCCTGCTCTACATCTGACAGAGAAACAGGATGAGAAAACCATCCAGCCAGCAGGGAAGAGTGCGTTACAACACAGGATTGTTTTCAAAAATGATCACTTATTAGTAACACAGGGTTTTTTCCTCCTTGAGGAAGTTAATGCATCTCGAGTTTAACATGGCTGAAGGCGACGTCAGTCTTCCAGCAGGTGATTCAGTTTATGCCAGTTTCATGTCCAGCTGTTTCATCAGGGCCGATACATAAAATATTTAGGAAAAAGCTCATTTATGAATGTCTAGGTTAAAACCTAATATTCAGATTACACTACAAAACTGGATTTTGAAGGATTAGCAACATTACTCAATAGAATCATCTGAAATCAGGATATTAGTCCTTAAATTTAATGTTAAATAATGCTTAAATTGCTTCATTTTGGTAGCAATATTACAGAAACCAATGGGACCAAGCAAAAATCTGTTTGTGCATAATAGTAACAGAACCTGAGAAACTATAGATCTACTTAAACCTTTAAGTCTTAGATATTTATTTTGGATGTTGAGATAAGAAATTTTAAATATTATGCTTTTGAGTTCTGTCATTTGATTAATACGTTATAAAAGGGGAAATCTTACCTGTGGCTGTCAGTGTAAAATATTAGATGTAGAAATGAAATTAATTTATGTAAAGTCATTTTTGAGATTAATTTTACAAATCTAATAATTATGTTGTTTTTTTATTCATTAGCTACCGTTTATTTTGTCAGTGTGGATTTATTTAATTTTCCACACACAAGTTTCAAAGGAAACTTGAACTGCAGACTTAACTTAAATAACTAAATTCTTTTCCAAATCGTAAATTCTTAAAAACTTGTCAAATTAATTCAACTCTTCATCAAACAACATTCAAAATGGGCACAAAAAGCATCTGATGTTGCATAAACTTTCTGAAATCATGCACCTGTTGAACGCTCTAAATCACGTGAACCCGGGGAGAAAACATCTATTTTAGAACGTTTTGGTCCAGCAGATGAAACGACGGAGGAGAACGGGACCTGCTGAGCGATGCCTGCTGCTTACCTGTGCAGAGCGCGCCGCATGGGAAACAGAGGAGGAGCACACAAGCCAACTGCGCCTGCATCTTGACGGCAAAATGAGAAAAGGTGTGAAACAAAAAGGGGGCTTCCGCAGTGAGTAGTTCACCTGAGGATGAGCCTAGTCCATAAGGTTAAGGGTCAGAGCGCTACTGAAGAGGCTGGAGATGAATTTATGGAGACGATGCTGCTGCTGCTTTTTTCCCCCTTCTTTTTCCCTCCTCAAGGTCTGAGATGGTTGTCAGAGCTTCCTGGTTGGATGTGAAGTGCGGTGGGCTCCATTCCCTCCATATATAAGAGCCCGTGTGATGTCAGAGCGTGGCTCTCGTCCCCTCCTCCTCCAGATTGTCTCCCTCCATCCATGTTGCTGCATCTCACCAGTCGTCACTCTGGCGTCACGGGGCAGAAAGGTTTTTTTTGTTTTTTTACATCTTCAGTGAAAGAGGTTAGCGGTACGTTGGTCTCTGAGTGGTGGAGGGTGACGCACAGATCACCGTTTCTGTCACCGTTTGAAAAAAAAAAAAATACACAAAGCAAAACACAAAGCATTGTTCTCCGTTAATTACTGGACGAGTTTGAAACAAGTTGAGCAGGCAGCTCTGGGCCGGTCTCTGAGTAACGCTTCACTCATCACTCAGGGATTCACGTAATAATTCAGTTAGCATGTTAGAAAAGTTCATAGACTTTTTTTCCAAGTACAACATTTTCTCTATAAATGCATAAAAACGTACAACATTCTTAGCATTTTTTTAAGTGCTAATATATTAAGGGTGCACCAAGAATCGGCCGGCGGATTTATCAACGTCGATTTCCTTAATTTTGGGGGATCTGTGATCAGCCGGTAGTTGCTTGAGAAGCCAATCGTTTCTACCTTGACAAAGATCTAAAGATTAGCCACTGGCTCCTGCTGCTCTGCAGTGAGGGAGGTCTGCTAGCCCCGCCCACCAGGTCATGTCTGCACGTCTTAGTCAACCCACTGTTGGTAACTTAGAAACTTTCTTCATATATTTAACTAGATTTCAGACAAAAATATGAAAAATAAAAAACATAAGCCTGAACTGGCAGGTCAGGCTTTTTAAAGATTGGTGATTGGTCAGAAAACTGCAATCGGTGCAGCCTGTCACAATAAACAATAAATCAATTAATGGCATGATCAATTAAAAGGAGTTAGATAATTTTCATATGGATGATTGTTTGTTTCTCTTGTAGCTCTTTCTCTTTTACCAAAGACTGTGAGACAAACAGTCTGGTGCAAAATTTTGTCACTCAAATTTTAGTATCAGTTTTATTTGTTTTGTTTGCTTATTTTAAATATTTAAAATGTCTGCCACCTCCAGTGTTAAATGTTAGTTAGAATTTAAAGTTTGTTGATCTTCGAGAGTGTGTATTTGCCTTATTATTATTATTATTATTATTATTATTATTATTATTATTATTATTATTATTATTATTGTCATTATGCCATTATCATTATATTACTTGAAAATGATCTCAAAGCAACAATATTATCGTTTATCGCAATAAGTTCTGGGACGGTAGATTTTTCATCCAGCAAAATATGTTATTGTGACAGGCCTGGTTCTGTTACAGCAGCTCTGTAGCAGCAGATGTGTTTGTGTTTTATTGCTCTGGAGCCTTTGGGGTGTGTGTTAACACACTGCTGCTGCTGCTAATCGATCTGGGCACTAAGGGCTTCCCTAGTCATTTACACTTCTTAATTCTGTGGTTTAAAGATTACTCGTAATTGGAAAACACTCACGACGGTTCCCTGGTACGAAGGAAATAGCAAACAGGAACCAGAACACATGAATAGCATCTTAGTCTATGTTCACACATCAGGTAAGTGAGACCCAAACCGGCTTTTTTTGCCTCTTTGACCAGTCTGGACGGCCAAATTCTAATCTTTTCAGCCCAAAAATATCTGATTTGCGTCAGTTCCATATATATAATACGAATACGTATTTGATTGTCTTTAAACCTTTACGTCATTTATGTGAGAGGAACTTCATAATTCTGCACCAAACGTGGTAAATCAGGACGTAAACAATGGCTGAAAATTATGAACTTCTGAAAAACGTCTGCCTCACATCACAATCCCACCACTCTTAGCTTTAAACTGGTACTGAGTTTTTACTTCTGTTCAAATAAATGAATTTCTTTCTATTTAACACCAAATTACAACACAAGGTTACTTAAAAATCCAATTAAACAATATTTAAAGACAGTTACATGTAACACACTTTAACCCAATGAATTAGGTTTTTTTTTGTTCATTTCTGTGTAATCAAGTGAAAATTCAAACCACTGCAAGAGATAAATCTAATTTAGACCCTTTAATTTATATAATTTTACTCTATGTTATACTTTTAGATTAAGCTATAAAATAATTCAAAACAATCTGATCCATTTGATTGTAAAGCACCAGTTTGTTAAAAAAATTGTCATTCATCTCAGAAACTGTTTTGGCAAAATGATTAAAGAAACAGAAACATGGTGTATGGTAACTTGTTGAAACAAAAATACATATTCAGTATTTGGAATACAAATAAGCAAAACTGAGATAAAGCAAAAGGTCTGGGGCTGTTTCTGGGTTTTACATGTTTGGGTCTAACAGCTGACCACAAGTGGAGCTCATCAAGTATAACTGTTGAGAATGAATTTATCAGTTGCACTGTTTCCATTATATAAAAATCGTAACTAAAATCACAAATGAATAAGTTTGTTCACTCTATAAATCATTCAAAAACACATCAGGCCTTCATCCTCCTACCGCTTCCTGTCGTCTTCTTCGTCTTTTCCGCCGGTAGTAACATCCGGTTGTTGATCAGTCACTCCTCTGACTCCAGTTTTGCGAAATCCACTAATTTCGATGCTGCTTAAAAACCGCTTCATTCGAGATGCGACCATTTTGGTTAAAAAAGCGAGTTTTTGCGAAATTAGCATGTTTTTATTAAATGGATGTATTTTCTTAAGTACAGTTTGCGCAATTATGGTCAATGGAAACAGCTGGAGACCCAACAGACTTACTGCTCCACTTAATATAGATATTTATTAGAAATGTCTTTGGGTTCATTATGTCAAATGTAATGGACACGGAGACGGAAGAGAGGCAGTTTGTCGTTTACGTGACACTGCACTGTCTGTGTCCTGTCCTGTGTCTTGGCAAGATCTCTACAAGCTGGACTGGTTTCGCTTAAAATGTTCAATAAAAATATTGTCAAAGAAACAAACAACAACAAAAAAGAAGTTTTCCTACTGGTGTGTAAGAGTGGCATATCTGGTTTAGCGTCTCCACCTGCGGCAGCTCCCACAGGTGGAAGGGGGCAGAGTGAGACCAGAGTTTCTCAGGAAACACCTCCCTCGGATGGGGGCGGACAGAGTTGCAGCCGGGACGCTCCTGCAAAGCTTTTTTTTTTTTTTTTTTTTTTTTTTCATTCTCCCCTGTGCTGAAACATTCCAGCACAGCAGTCAGTGAGCGTCCTGCCATGCTGCTGGGACTGTAGCGCGTTTTCGGATCGCCGGGACTGTCTTGGCTGGCCGTCTCCCCGTCTGTCCTCTCGCGTTCCAGAGTCATGGCTCCGTTTGGAAAGAACTTCCTGAAAGCTCGACTGAAGAACAGGTAACTTGACGAGATGGTCGGAGGGTTACTTGAAACCGGCCAAGTGCGTGTTCTTCTGTGCAGAGAGAAGGCGCTCCTGTGCGCGGAGCCGGATTACGCAGCGCGCGCGGTGCGCGTCGGATTTGTGCAGCTTCAGGAACAAAGCGGGTTAAGCTGCTGTTCATGTGTACCTTAGGAAGCAATATAACAGAGTTAAACAGATATATTTAATCCCATTTATGACACATTATAAACCTCTGAGGATTAGACTGTAGTGTTGACTCCAACCCGCAGATTTTACTGTAAATCCTGAGGTGCGTGTGTAACATTTTTTATTGGAAATAACAGGAGAAAAGCAGGAGTTCTGACACATTTGGGATGAGGGATGCTTTAGTTTTGCTGATTTTGTTGTCACCGCAGCATTAACGCGTGAACTTTAGCGGTGGCTCTCATTCCTCTGAAACTGTAGTTCATAATCTTACCTTTGACCTTCTCCTGCTCTGTAATTACAGCAACCTTTCCTGTCAAAACTGAATACAGAAAACATGTTTCAGCTTCTGCAGTGCAGCATGAAACATTCTTTTTTATTATTCAGTTTTCTGTAGCAGTTTGGAAAACACCCATCTTAAGCTTTTGATCCATCTGTCTTCTGGCGGAGGGCCAGTCGTGTGTCTTGAAGTTGCAAATGTAAGTTTTTCTCCGAGTGGTACAGCCTATGTTCTGTGTGGTCGGACGAGAGAGTAACGTCAGTTTTTCTTGCCCTGTATTTTAATGTTCAGCAGTGGTTAAATTCTAACATTTCATAATTATCTGGGAAAAATGCTGATTGGAACTTAACAGAAGACGTTGGTTCAGTCAGTTCCTTGTTTTTACAGTGTTGCGCAGAGAACTGCGAGGCTGATATGTTGCGTCATTTTTGAGAAACGTTTCTGTCTTTGAGCAAGAATTCAAGTTTGTATGCAGTAGCAGTAGTTAGCTTAGCCACAGTGGAACTTCTAATGTCAGACTCACTTAGCAATCTGAACTAATAATACTGATGTAGCCGTTGGACTAATCAATACCAATTTTGCTTACTTGATTTTTTTTTGTGTCAGTATCTATTAAAAATGAGACAGTGCAACATTAATAACCGTGATTAAAGTCAGAAAACTGTCTTTGTAGCGTCAAGCCATTATGCTAGCTTAACCTAAAAAATAAGAGAGAGAGAGAGAGAAACAGTAAATTGACCAGCAAACAAAGGTTCAGACCAGTCACAAATATGTTATATTATGCATTATGGTTTGCTATTATTAGTATTTCTGTTAAAATTGAGCATTTTTTTCTTATTAGTTGAATGCTAATTAAAGAGCTAACGCTATCAATGCCAATATGTGTAATAAGACTTTTATTGACAAACAATTTAGAAAGCAACATTTCAAAATGACATAGATCAATATATTACATATTTTCTTGTTGCCTTTGTTCCCATAAAGTGTTAAAAACAATTATAGCTAGCACTTCTAAGTGCTAACTACTTAGCAGGTTTTAGGCTAATGTTAGCTTAAGTGAACAAACTTGTTCTGTAGTGTAAACTAAAGTCGGTAACACAATCGATAAACAATGACGTCATTATACAGCATATTTCATTGTCTATCGTATGTTAATCTGTGAATGTCATTGAAGTCTGATTAGGTTAATTTTGACTGACCTTTTTTTTATCCATCACTGTGGTTTGGCTCATCCACAAAATATTATTAGTATTTAATTTGCCTTTGGGATCAAAGTACTTTTGAATTTGAACTATCTGCAGACTCCACACATCCTGGACACAAACTGTTTGAGGTTGGTGCTATTTGCAAGAACCAACCTCCACAAGAGCACAAACTTGCCAAATAATGCTGATTCTGATTCCAGTTCAAGTGAGACCTTCTCAAGTCTCTTTTTAACCCAACGTCCCAAAAAGTGCAAACCTCAGCGTTTAGGCTAAAGAAAGTAATGCAGCAGTTTATTTTATTTGTGGGTCATCATTCAAACTCTTCTAGGATCTGTTGTGGCAAGACAGATTCTAAGAGAGGGGGAGTGAATTTTCATTATCAGAAACTTTAATCACCACCAAAGTCAACAAAGATATAAAGCGGACTATTATGTTTAATTGCCGCTAAACTCTTTGACAGTGGCACCATCACTAGACTGGATTTGTTTTTATATCTCTTCGAGCTCTCCACAGCCTTTGATAACTTCAGACAGTCAGACTAAAGTCGACTCTGGTCGCCGTCTTACGTCGGCGTGTCTGCCGCACGGTGTGTGAGTGTGTGTGCTTTGCTCGGTAATTACAATTGTAGCACCTATAATTATGTGAAGCGTGTAGATCTGCAGATATGTCAGACGTTTGATTACAGAGACCGGCTCAAACTCGCACCGAGATGCTGAGCCGAGCTGTGAAACATTAAAACCTGTCAGAGGATGAAATGCGTTGGCTTAGATTCTCTCAGCCTCTTTGTAGCTGACAGGAGAGTCTTTGGCGTTTTGCAGACAACGTATTCTGAAGAGGTTGCCATCCAACATAAAAACAAAACAACTTAATGTCTTCAATCAATCAGTTCTCAGGAGTTGATTTCCTTTGACTTGTTGAGCTACTTGTTTAACAATCCTGCTTATCGGTTCCAGACATTTGGATACGCTCTGTGTTTGGCTTTAGAAAGTATCCAAAATGGCGTCGCAGCAGAAGAACTCTAAAATATGGTTACATTTTACCCCCCAAAAAGACTAAATTCGGGCCTGTTGCAACATGTTCAGAATGTTAATAAAAAAGAACATCCTCAAACAGTTGGCCACACAGCATGCAGCCGATTTGTACCAATGTAAAGTGTTTAATACGTACCAGGTAATGTCAAACTCCTCCACGTCCTGCTTATTGCAATGTTAGCACCATGAATAATCTTCATCTCATATTAACATTTCCAGTCATATTCAGTAAATTAGAATACGGGTTCCGATGAGGCTGGTTTGCTAAGATATTAAACATACTTTAATTAGACCCAAGGTTCTGCATTAGATCTTGCCGGCCAGTGAGAAATGTGGCTAAAAGCAGCTGGTGGTACTGTTCAGCACACTGCCAAGGCCAATTAGCTGCCAAAACAGCTCAGTATTTACAAATCAGCTCACAGAAGCTAACAAATAAAAAGACGCTATTTGCAATGGGTGGATCAGGGGAAGCAATTTATCTTTCATCCAAGCAAAACCTAATTTGGTGATTCAGAGATGAGGAGGGGAGCGAAGTAAGTTGGGTGGAGGGTCGGGGGGGGGGGTCGCAGAGGAAAGGGTTTGTGTTGTGTCTCTGCTCAGAGATCCATATCACAGTGGGAGTCATCTCAGAGATGGACACATCCAGATAGAGACGCGATGTTATTTCATCCTCCATCCCTCATCCTCACTCAGATAAGAACGACAGGAAGTCCCTTTTCTTTTTTATTTTGTCTCTGGTTTGTTTTCGTTTAATATTCACAGAAAACATCAACACATAAGTTAAAGAAAACTGGACAGACGTTTATATAATCTCATTCTTGGCATGCCATATAATTGTAGACTTTTACTGTGTTCATGATGCTTTGGTTTTTCCTCTTTTTTTTCCCCAGGGGTTTGTTCAAAGGGAAGATAATTAGAAACGGGGGAAAAAAAGAAATATTTGAAAGTGACAAATTATTTTGAAACTGCAAAAAAATGTTTTGAAGTTGAAGAAAAAGTGAAACTGAAAAGAACATTCAAAACTACTTTTCAGGTCTTTTTTTTTTTCTTTTGAACAAACTTTATGGCCCCAATTTAGCTCCATAGAGGAGTAATTATAAAACAACTCCAGTAAACTTGGTTTTGCTTCTTTTGTGCTTTTTTTCTACTTTTTCTCACTCCCAAAATATCCATTGTATAAGCAATTGTATATAGACACTTGAATTAATATTTGCTTTAATGTCCAAAAAATGTTAGCATCTAACTTTTGATTTTAAGCAAAGTAATGATTTTGGTGCAAGTCACCTCAGATCGCAGTTAAATGTTTTTATGACTTTATTTAAGGTTGTAAGTTGCACAATAATCAAATGGTGGATTAAGAAAATTGGAAATAAATCATTTGAAGTCTCAAACTTTTGGGAGATGCTTGGTTCTTGGTTGGACGTAAACGTTTGACTTGATCTATTTCTTTAACATTAAACATTAAAACTGTCATTTAATCTGTCATTTAGGTCCTTCAGGTATCAAGCGTTTCAGGAACATCTGATCACCCATGGAGTTTTTTTTACCTA
>CAEGAE010089845.1:0-17006 GCA_903067095.1 Girardinus metallicus | reverse complement strand
TTGTCGTATCAACGCATGCGCGATCTGATCTCCAAATGATGCCCCGCCTCTTCCGTGACATCACTCTCACATACAAACATTGAGTCCCTGTCACACATACAAAAGGTGAGTCTATATTTTATTAGTTTATATGTGCAATCTTAGTCTTTTATGTATGCATGTGAGAAAAAAAATTGTGTGTGACATTTTAATAGTATATATGTGCAATTTTAATATTTTGTGTGTGTGGATGTGTGTGAGTTTTTAGTAGTGTGTGAGTGACAAAACATAGTTTTTGTCCTAAACGGCTCCTCATAGTCAAATTCCGTCACTAACATGAACACAAAAGCTATAAATGGCTGCAAGGTGAGAGTTCCTCTATTAAACTGACTGAAGATAAAAACAGAAAAAGAAAGCTGGAGTATAGACATTTTTTCATAATAGCCTGCTCACAAATAGATAGGCTATTTGTGAGCCATTGAATTAATTTCAGATTTTTGTATAACTTTTCTTCAAGTTAACAAAGTGAGCTATTATTGCTACAGGTTAATTTTCTAAGCTACAGAAAAGTAACTGTTAGAGAAGCTCAAATGTGAAAAATTGGACTGATGTTGAAATGCGATAGTAACACTGCTGTTATGTTAGATCTACCAATGTTTTGTTTTATCTTTTTTTTTATCCGATTACCCGATTAATCGTAAGAATAATCGATAGATTACTTGATTACTAAAATATTTGTTTACAACAGCCCTGGTGTGTTTTAGCCGACGTTAGTCGCTAGCCAAGGATACTCTTCAGTTCTGCCCAGCAGTTTCTGACACTCAGCGATCTGCTTCCTGGTGTGCGTCACAGGAAGGGTCCACCCCTCCGATACGTACGACTTCAAAGCTTCCTGCAGGAACGTTTCCGCCCGCTCAGGGTCTCCCTTCCTCCTGTCAAAGAGTCACGCAGACGGGTAAACAAACAAAACATGTCGCCTTTTCTTTTTTTATTGTAGAAAAGAATACATCATTAACAGCCTGAAAAAACTTTTCCATACTCTAAAATGCTTCAAAGTCCATAACTAAGTCAATAATTAATACCAAATCTACGAATTTAGGTAAAAAAAAAAAACAAGTAATATTTTTACTTTAAATTAATTTTTCAGGTATTCTGGTATAACCGCGCACCAATCTACATAGTTAGAGTACAATGCATTACTACCAAACTTGCTTACATGTAGAACTCAGCCAGGCTCTTCCCCACCAGCCTGGCGGACCGCAGCCGGCCGATGGCCTGGTACATTTCCATAGCAGCATGAGAAAGTTCCTGATGCAACAGAGAGCCAACAAGAAGGTGTTGGAATGGAGAGAGAAAAAAATTAGATCCAGTATTTCAAGGACGTTACATCAGAAAATATATCTGTGGGACAACCGGAGCAATATTTTCTAATGAAATAACACCAAGAGGTTAGAGTGAGACGGACTTACAAGATAGTGCCTTTCGAAAGCCTCCACGGATGACAAGGCTTCTTTCAGCTTTTTGTAAGGACTCTGCAAGCTGTTGACTGTGAATAAAGACATTTGAGAGAAACAGTGTTATTTTTTTTTCCAATTCAAACCAAAGCCAAGCAGGTTTTAATTTCATTTCTTTAACCAGGTATTAAGCTTTCCTACAGCTTGTTTCTTTTTTTTTTTTTTTAAATTGATATCCGAGTTAAAATAACAATGAGCTGGAGAGATAAACAGAAGAGGTAAAACTCTTGTCCCGAATCAGCTAGACTAAATCTAAAGGAGGCTCACTGGGCTGCTGCTGCAAAATGATGTAAAAAAGCTGTCCAAACTAGAAGCAACAAATAAGCTTAACCTGGAGTTCTACATTTTTATTTTTTTTTTAAATCTCAGTGCTACCTCTATAGGTCCAAGCTCACCAGTTTCTGGCCTCTCATCCCCCAGTCCTGCCAGCAGATCCACGGTCCTGTTCAGGTCCTCGGACGTCGGCCCGTTTTTTGACACCAGGCCACAGAGTTCACCCAAACTCTTCAGCTACAACAACAGCAAAAAAAAAAGTAGATTTTTTTCTTTTCCTTTTCACATTTTAATCAGATGGCAACAGAAATGCTTCTTTAGTTAATAAGAATTTCGCTCTGCTTCTGTAAACAAATTGAGAAACGAGGAACAGATGGGCTTTAATGACTACACAGAATGAATATGCTCAATAGTTACATGTTGTTTGTAGAGGTCGAAGATGTTCACAAGTCCTTTTTCAAGGTCAAGCGTCAAATGTTTCACACCGACTCAGAATCGAGCCTGATGTTTCTAATGACCGAAATGGACATTTTCTCATCAAATCCACATGCAGTGCAGCTCGAACACGAGATCTCTGCAGGTTAGGATTTCAGATCTTTACCTTTTATCCTTGGACCAAAACTGTCTCATAAAATTTGATAATTACCTTTCAATATTTTAATATTTATTAAGCTGTCGTTTAATCATATTGTGTTTAATTATCATACAAAAACCTGCTGAAGGCTGATTTATATTTGGAAAAATTTTTAAATGTAATATCTATCTAAATAACATTTACGCTTTAAGAAAGTAAATAAGATTATATGAAAACCTATTATGTTAATAGTGAATTTCTAATTGGATCACGCTTTGTAATTACTACGTATAAACCTGTTTATCCCTGCCTTCATACTGTCATCATATGTAGCACTAAATATGGTTTGGAGGATTTCTGATAATATTGGGAAACTATTTTGTAAATACATATTTTAAATCTTTGTTCTTAATTCTAAATAGTAAAGATGTTCAAAATTAATAAAATAAACAGAATAAAGATGCAATATGTAGAAGTAGATAAAGGAGTGCTAAACTTTTGAAAGATGGAAACAGGAAGTGCTTTTATTTTGATGATGCTAGCCTAACAGCAAGAAAACGTCAGAGGTAAGTTTTGTTTCCAAGGGAAAAAAAAAACTTGAAAATGTTTTGTATAATTATATATCTTTCTTAAATTATATGAATCTTCTCTTTTAATTTGTCTCTCCCCATCTTTCATTCTGTACCTACTGCGTCTTTTTCCTCTTTCTCTCCAACTATTACTATCTTTACCAAACTCAGTCTGATAAATTCCCCACTCTTACGAAAGACTAAAGTATTTATACAAAAATGCAAGTATCAAACATTAAGCCTCACCTTGTCTGTAGCGTAGGCCCAGAGTCCGACAGTATGGGAGCAGTTAGCAGCTAGCTGTGCCTGATCACAGCAGCCCTCGATCCGGTGCAGAACCTCCAAGCAGCTGAGGAACACCCAGCAGTCCAGCGCGCCGTCTATCACAGACACCTTCACGAGGTCGGGAACAAAAGCGTTTTAGGAGTGGCTGCGCGGCAAAACGGCGTGTAAAGCCGTGAAGAAGAAACCGGGCTCAGTTTACCTCCAGCAGGCGCAGCTCCTGCACGCAGTTGTGGAGCAGCTCTAAGGCTCTCTGCGTGACCTCCCAGGGTCTCTGCAGGAAGATCAGTAAAGTGCATTGGCGAGAGAACAGGTAGCTCCTCAGGTCCAACAGGCTGGCCTCTCCGCGCTGGATGCTGTCCCTCTTCTCCATGTCGATGGGCCGCCGCAGCAGCAGGCCGCTCCAGTTGCGCACCGGGGCGCAGAACGACCCCAGCCAGTTGGCCGTGTCTGTGGACAAACACAAGCCGGTCAAAAACAAAACGACGCCCCACTTCTGAATGTAAAAGTGAGAAAAAACACGGACTGGTGGAAACAACTCACCTCCTGCGCCGAAGTTCAGGACGTACTGAGTGAAAAGAGCGTCTAGTTCATCATACTGGACCAAGGCGTCTTCAAACTGCTGCAGCATCTCAAAAACAAAGGCCAGCTCCTCCTAGACAATCATAGGCATTAAAGGGACATTGCTGAACATGCACATGCATGACAGAAGGAGGAAAAAAAAAAAACTCCATCTTAACAGACAGAAGTAGTTCAATCCACTGGGATACCTGAACCATGAAATATTCACAGAAGCTCCAGCCGGGCTGAGTGCGTTTCTCTCGGAGCGTACGCATGTCGTCTTCAAACCGCCCGAGGTTTTTGGTGAACGACATGAGGAGGAGAGTGCGCAGCTTCAACAGGAGGGAATTCCAGGACTCCAGGGACCGGGACGAGTCCTTCAGAGGGTCCGACAGAACCACGCACCTGTTTGAACAAAGAGAATTTGATACATATGCAGGCCAGCCGGACTTATTCTGATTCTACGACTGAAGAATTGTCAAGAAGGAGAAACAAGTGAAGGCTTCTGCTCTGTCTTTGCGCCAACAATTTAAAGGACGAAACAAAAACACCAAATGTAGTCTGTGTTGGCAGGACAGAAACAGAGGCGGAAGCTCAAAATGTGAGCACAACAAAACAAGGAAGTGCGGATTGATAACGATGTGCTGCGAGGGAAGTCAATGCGCTGTCGGACTCTTTATCTGAGCCGACCCGTTTGAAATGGAGAAGCTTTCCGACCTGTCGTTCTGCTTGTTGCAGAAGTCGCTGCGGATCTTGTCCACGATGGACGAGCGAGGCAGGATGTTGGGCTTGTTCTTCTTCTTGGTGTCGTTGGTTTCCACGACAATGATGACCCAGTCCGCCGAGCTGTGACTCCGCAGCATGTTCTGCCAGCGCATCATGTCCTCCTTCACTGAGCCCTTGTACGTTTCCGTGTCCTGAAGAGAGGCACAGATTTTGTTAGTCAGGCGGTCAGCGGTTGTTCACTTACGCTAATCAGCCGTATCGTTACGACCAATAAAAAGTGATAGGAAAAACACGGAACGATTTGCAGTGATACCTGGCACCGAATAGTACATATTTTGTTCTTGAGCGTGATGTTGGATTGGTTAGATGTGCAGTGAGGATTTATCTAAAGCGGGGATATTATGTTTCTTCCAGTATATGTATTTGACTTTACGCTACATTTCAGGAAGATGCTCGTTAGACACAATGACTCATTTATGGATATTAGTAAGGTCCAAATTAAATTCTATGTCTCTGAAATGTAGACTATTACATTAGATCAATAAAAATGAATATTTTAAGCAAAAATGTCAGGTCTTGGAAAGGTTTGCTCATTTCTAAAAACTCAATACTTGGTAGAGACTCCTTTTATATGAATTAATTGATCAAATTTATACTGGGGACAAAAAAAAGAAGCTTCATGTCTGCATATAGCTGTTAACAAAAAGAGCAGAAGAGTTGGAGTAATACATTTAAAGGATTGTGAAAAATATGTTTTGAGTAGTGTTGCGTGTCTTCAAAAGCAGCGTCAAAGTAATTACATGTTAGCATGAGCTATCAGGAAAAACAAATGTGCGCTTCCATTAGGGATTGTGCATTAGAAAAGTTACGCTGACTGGACAGCCGAAGCAACAAAAGCAATGCTGCTCAGCAAGTTCAGACGGCTTCTCTGAACTGGACCTACTGCTCTGTCAAAGACCTATGTGAATGTTGTGACCGGGACTTCCTGCATCAAGTACCGTGCCTCGGGGCGGCGTTTGCTCTAATTTGATTGGAAGAGTTGGAGGGGTTGGATGTGATGATATGAGTCACTTGTTATGTAACCGTCGAAGGGGAGGACGAGAAACGGGAGCCTCGGAGATAGTGTTTTGAAACCGAAGCGAGCAAGCTGCAGTGTTGCTAAATGTCTGCGACCAGTTAGTGACGATCACAACAAGATGTAGTGAAGCACAAAGTTAATTTTGCAACACAATGCATGAAAATGTGTTTGCTTCTTTAAGGCTGTAGGCATGGCAACCTGCAGATGATTTTAATTAACGAGATGTGATTAAATCCGCCTGACTTTCCAGCGACTGGGTCTCGTGTTTGTGCTGCTCTCTGGTGGGACTGGAAGCTGGATTAGTGTTTGGTTTTAGCAGACGTGGGCGCTCGTGTCACACAGATAAAGAGGTTCCCTATCAAGTTAATTGGTGTAGTTTTTGACGCCTGCGCTGCCCGCAGCTCAGTTGGGGACACAAACACACCTGTTCCTATCAGCTCTGGCATGGAGTGAGGTGAGAATGTGCTTCGTCTTGGAGAAAAACAAATGGCAGCGGCAGACGCTCCAAAGCACTGAAAACTAGAACGGTGCAAAAAAAGTCAAATTTTCAGCTTTTTATCTTCTCTAACGGATGACATTATAAAAGGAGATGTAGACATTTACAGCTGTGACATTAAGTTGTGACATGAAGATGATTTAAGAGATGTAAAATGTCATACAGAGACATGGAACAGTAAAACACCCTGAGTTGAAACTGCAACAACCTGACTGGTCAGCCTGAATGCAAGGGCACAAAAAAGATCTTTGCGGCATCTTTCCGAAGTATTCACACACCTTAAACTTTTTCACATTTTTGCCGCGTTGCAACCACATTTGATCACATTCTATGTATTTTACTGGGATTATAAGTGACAGACCAACACAAAACCTTGCATATTTGTGCAGTGGAAGGAAATTCATTTATGAGCTTTGATATTTTTATTAATAAATCCCCCCAAAGTGTGCGCTGCGGTCGTACCTGCAAGACTTCCTGACGTGTTTTTCTCCTGCTTTGCACATCTAGATTTGAAATTTTTGTCCGTTCTTTGAAAATTTAGGAGAGCTTCTGTTAGATTGGATGGCAAGTGTGTCAGTAGCTACATTTCCATTATAAAACCTTTGTTGGTATTCTGCTAACGTGAAAGAAAAACACAGTGTTCCCATTAAGTAAGAAATGCAAATAAATCACACGATAAATCATTTAAAACAACAAAAAAAAGAAACATTCAACAGCATCATTCTCCTCCTCTTTTGGCAGTATTAACATCCGGTTGTTGATCACGTGACTCGTGTTTCCATTGTGGTTTTCCGAAATACAATAATTTTGATACACCTGAAAAAGCATCTGCTCCTAGTGCACAAAATGTTTTACTTAAAATCATGATTTATTTCTTTCTTTTAACAATCGAGGTGTTTCCATTAACGACGACGCTCAGACCGCGAGTTCCCGAAACCACACAAACAAACAAACAAACAAAAAAATCCTGTAGAGGCACAAGGAGGGTCAGTGCGAGGGGAAGTTTAAGAAAACTGATTTTCATAATTCCAATTTGCACAATTATTTGGTCAATGGAAACACAGGTAGTGTCTTTCTACGAATGAATTAGTGTGCTTAAGCTAAACTACTCCACTGTAGCTCTGCTTAGTGGTGGCAGCTTGTTGGGAGAAGCAGCTCCTGTTTCAAGGCTTTTTGCACCCTCTACCCTGTTTTCTACCAGTATTTATGATCTCCATTTAGCTTCCCATCAACTCTGTGCATCTATGAACATTTTCTGGGGGTGCCACTGTACAGTAGAGTAACAGCAAAAAAAAAAATCAATTGCGCCATCACAGAGGGAGTATGAATACCTTTAAAGATTCAGTAAAACAAACCAATCTGAAAGCAAAAATAAATAAATAAAAGAAACTGTATGTTAGAGCTCACAAACTTAGTAAGACTACAAGTCTGCCAGTGTTTTATCAAACCAAAATGAGCTGCTGAGACACTCTTTGGCCTCTTTCTTGACTAATTTTGGGAGGTGAACATCTAATTCTTATAAGCTTTAAAGTAAATCGCAGCTGAGGTGCGGGTGTATCCAGCTTACGTTTATTAGTCCGACACTACAGGCGTAGCTGTTGTGAAACGTCATGAGTCACAAGCTGCTGACAGCATTTCCTTAACTACACCGAACGCTCAGTCAGCAGCGGCAGGTTCCTGCCTCCCTCTGTGTTGTTCTCCACTCCGTGGCCCCTTTACGAAGGGACATGAATGCAGGCTGACAAGTGGATCGACTAGCGGCAGAGTTGAAAACTTGACTTTTTCTATATTGTTCGAGTCACAACTGCTTAAATCCTCAATGAGACCGACACATTTAACTCTCTTCACAAACACTGACACAGTCAGGAAGTTTTCCTGAAAGATGGACTCTAAATTCTGTCTCTGCATGTTTTGCATCCAGATGGGTCTACGACACATTTTATACAGATGGTTGTTGTAAGCTGGAGCATAAACAACCATGTCATTCCTCCCATTCCACAAGGTGCTAAGGACTTTATCAAGAGTCAGCAGCAGAGAACTGCTAAAAATAGGCTTTTTATTATAAGACTGCAAAGCAAAAAGTTTAGAACATGACTAACCACAAGTCCTCCCATGGGTGCGCCATGCTCTCTGCTGGTGTCAAATACTAATTTGATCAGCCAATAATAATAATAATAATAAAAAAACACAGAGAACAAGTTTTTATTTGATTTTTGTTTTTATTCAACTACAAATTTCCAAATCTTTAAGAGAAGAATACGAAAGTAATTATAGCAACTGTTCCTTGAAATAAACAGAGCAGAGTTATTGTGTGTGTGTGGGTGTGTGTGTGTGTGAGTGAGTCTACTCACACAGCAGTCGGTCCAGTAGATGTGGAGGAAGGGGAACGTGAGAAGAGCCTTGTTGCCCTCCTTGGGGAGCAGCTCCTCCTTAAACTGGACAAAATTAGCTTCAAGGTGGATCATTTTTGGTGCGCGGCCGTAAGTCCTGCACAGCAGACAAAGCAGAGTTTCACGGACTCATTTCACTGCAGTGGCAATGAAAAAAGCAAGACGTCCATTCAGTGA
The DNA here is from genome assembly GCA_903067095.1 of Girardinus metallicus. NCBI lineage: Eukaryota > Metazoa > Chordata > Actinopteri > Cyprinodontiformes > Poeciliidae > Girardinus > Girardinus metallicus. The sequence goes on along the minus strand of CAEGAE010089845.1, from coordinate 8,387 downwards.
CAACATCTGATGATGATATACCATAGGAATCTTCACTCTGTCAGGCTTGTCTTTTAAACATTACTCAATAAATGTTTAACGATTTGATTAGCTACTTGTTAGCTTCTCAAATAAATAAAAACAATCACAATTTGAGAATATTTATTATGTGCAATATCGTTTTTGTGTCTAAACTATGAAACGATGAGTGTGAACCGAGGATTTGCCAGTCCGATCCAGATCAACAGCCCATTTTCTTGTGCACGTTGCATCATTTTGTTTGTCTACCAAGAGCTCTAACTGTTTTTCACCCGTTACAGTGACAATAATTGGAAAACAGAGACTATAATGGCTGCTGCAGCTTCCTGCTTGTGTGAGGCTTTGGAGCGATCTCTGTAAAGAGCAGCTGAAACACTAGTCCTTCAATTTTACAACGTTCAAACCAAAGTCTGTTTTTGAAGGAGTCTGTGCCCACGTTATTACCTGGAACCACACTGAAATATGTCTTCTGCTGTATGTTCAATGATTCATATGAAAACAGAAAGTAAACAAGCTAGCATTAGCATTAGCAATATCATTTTACAGACTGACCCATCCAAAAGCAGCAGGAGAAGGTCATGTTTATTGAAGATGTCTTTTTAAAGCCCTTGTAACTACATACATGGCATTTATTTTAACATATTAGTATTTAAAATATTAAATTGGGCCTCAGTATGAGTGAATCTCTATTCATAAATGACGTGATTGCTAGCATTCCTTCATTCCTTACTGATCTTTCAAATTAATATCATTGTGAATGACGTACTGATAAAAAGAAAAAGAAATAAAAAAAAACCAATGTGCTGTTGTTACCGGTACCAAATGCTTTCGTTCTTACCACTTTAACCAGAAGTGAGGTAACGCTAGTTTCGACCACACCAACATAAATAACTTCAGTGTCACATTTATGCAGACCAATGCAACAAGTCAGGTTTATAAGACTCATGGTGAGAGGACACCAGCTCCTACATTTGCTGATCTCAAAGAAATCCGTGCCTCATTTGAACAATGCATTTTGCTAATACAGCTTTGAAATCTGAACCTTGATAAGGCTGAAAACTAAAAACAGGTTTCACCACTTTTATTCCAGTGTGATGTTGCTGAATTGGCCATTTGTCATCAGGTCTCAAGCCATCCCCATGGGAAACATTTCTTGATCCGAGCCAGTAAACTGAGGCCACTTCTCTTCAAGTGAAGCCCAAAAGGCTACCAGATCTGCAGTGCAATCCTTACAACAACAACAGTACGTGCAACTAGTAAAAATAATAGGCTTTTCTTCCCCATAGGAAATAAACTGAAAGACAACTTCCTCCAAGCCTTCACAATATAGCATTACCCAAGCAGCTTCCTATATCTTTTAAGTCTGAATGCTGCAAACTGCAATTTGTCTGTGACACCAGTTAGCAGAGAGCTGTCTACTTTGTTAACCGCGACCTATAAAAATACCAGATACAATCTTAATATTGGGTGCAACGTCAGTGTTGGTAGGCACTCAGAGGACGACGCAGCTACATATACTATGTTGAACTACTTGTTGGTACTTTCAACAATGAAAACTGAATTTTTGCACAAATCTAACTTTCTCTTATTGAAAGCACTAACACCACCTGGTTGTTGTTTATTCCTATTGGTTATTCTACTGTGACAATGGGCTTCGTTCTCAAGTCAAAACATTAAAAAAACAAACAAACAAACAAAAAAAACGTGCATGATATAATTCTGCAGCAGGAACTGTCACTATCGTACCTAAACTCAATATGTTTTGAATACTTTAACAATTTCAAAAAAAAAAAAAACATGCTAAAAAGGTTAAAAATACTACTTTTTCTCAGCTCACTGCATCATTTGTGGTTCATTGAAGGCAGAATGAGCGATTATCACTTCTAATCCAGAAAAGATTTCCTCAGTGAGCAACTCTTCCAACACCCTGCTACGCTAAACCTGCACCTAATTGAACTTCTACAGCTACTGAGACTCTACAGCCAGATAAAAATCAACTGAGCGTGTAATGTGTGCTGTTCTGAAGCTTAAACGTTGCTCACAGGTTACAAATATGCTAAGTGACTCCAGAAAATGAAACAGAAGAAAATCCAAACCGCATATATCTGCAGAGAGCAGTGTCTATTTTATGAAGTGGTAAGGAAAGCGAACAGCCTTCTTTTTGTCTACTCTTTCCTCCTTTAAGATCACTGAGTTTGCAGTAGGGAACGTTTTGTGACCAAAACCCGTAACGTGTAGCTTTGTCACAGGAAAAGTCCTCCAACATAACTGACCCTCCCAGAGAATCAATAATAAACCTCTGACAGAAAGTAACAAGGGAGCGGAAAGGATCTCTGACCTGACTTACATCAGGTTTTTCCACATGAGCAACACTAAAACAAAAAAAACAAAAAAAAAAAACAAACACTTTCTTTCTCTTCACCAGATGTTTGGCTAAATCTTTAAACACTGGACTTTCTTATTCTCTTACCTTTGACAAAAGACAAAGAAAGACACTCTTTATATTTTTCCTGTTGTTTTGCTCATGGATTTAACCAAAAACTCACCTCCTCCACTCCATTGGCTCCCTGGGAAGCTGCTGAGCCAATGAGGTGTAGAGAGACGTGAACAAGCTCTGGTCTCCAGCACCTGGACGGAAGAGAGACAAGAACAAAACAAAAAAGAAAAAACTGAGACAAGTGTTTGAAGAAATAAGATTTTTCCTTCCAGTTTTTAAACTTAAAGAATCATTTCTGTCAGTAACACAGGAGAATTGCAAAAGAGAATTTTCCTACAGATAAAGCCAACACAGGGAGCAGGAAGAGAATCCAAACATGCTAAACAAGCCTTTCAAGAATGTGCAGTGAACAGTTACTTTCCAAAGTAGTAGGTTTAGTTTCGCACCAGACGATCACTCAGCAGCCAAAAGCAAAAAACTGCATTTGGAGACACCAACAGTCTTTACAGATTTAAAAACAACTCTGATTACACACGATTAAAGAAACCAAGCAAAAAGACACCTGAACGTATCAAAGTCTCACACAAACTGGGAGAGATGGCAGTAATGCACCGATTTGTCTTTTGCAAACCACCATTAAAACGTTAAGAGGCAAGAAGAAGTCAACAAACATGGATGACAATCAGCTTCATCAAATGTAGTAATAATGAGCATTTTATTTTGAATTCATACAACATTTAAAAGAACAGGCTTTTGCAATTGTTTTTTTTTAAATGTCCCATTATTTTAATTTAATTTCTTAGCTATTTTCCTGTGAAAAACTTGTAGAATGTGCCAATGTGTCAGTTGTAGCCCTGCAAAAAATATAACCAGCAATACAGAACAACATCGACGTCAGTACTACGCATAAAACCTCTGCATTTTATTTCGAAAAACAGTAACGGTGAACAAAATCCCTCCATCACTCCCTCGACTTACAAAGCTGTTTCGCTATAGAGGTTAGCCAGCAGCGGCCTGTGATTACAGACACTAACATGGCGGCTATGTAACTGAGGTGGGCTTAACTCTATTCCCAATCTATTACCAGACTGCAAAAGGCGACTTAATCCCTCCTTGAAGTGTTTTGTGAAAGGAGCTTATGACTTGACCACCTTAGTCTTGAGCTTTTTCATCTTTTTATGCTGCATTAAACAACAAGAAGCATCACCAGCTATTTTACAGACAACAAGATCTTGAATGTAAAATACCTTAATAATTAGCTTATTCTTATTGCAGTCCAGACAGACAGTGTTATCACAATAATAACAATGAATGTGATTAATTTGCTTCCATTTCAGAATTATGCGCTACTTTGTGTTGGCCTTAAAATCCCTTTAAAAGTCTAAGAGAACTTACTTACTTACAAGGAGCTATGTAAGATAAATCCGCCCACTCATAAAGTAGCTGCTACAAAAAGCTGAGGTTTGAACAGTGTGTGGTAATGAAAGCAATCCAGCCTTAAAAACACAAAGGTGTCACACACCTTCGAGGTAGGGCGTCGGTTTAAATGTGCTCTCATCTCATTAAAACAGTCTTCAAACCAAACGGGTCTGGAACAATGTAGATATAAAAGGCACTCAGGTTGTAAAAAGCACCTGATGCAGACTTACAGACTTTAAACAGCGCCACACATTTCAAACAGAACAGCTACATTTGCTCCAGTTCACATCTAAAAAAAAGTGTTAATTGCTATATTGCTTAAAACAAACAAAGATACCAAAGTCCTGCAACAGTTTCAATGTGGACGGTTCACACTCCCAGAGTTGACCTTGGGCTCCGCTGTCACGTGAAAAATGTATTTTACAGACGGAGCTCAGTAGTAATAACAGGGATGCACCAGATTTGCATCAGAGTCCTTAGCAAAACGCCCTGTAGTTGTAATTTTAAAGCAGACAATTTAAAAAAAAAAAAAAACATTACATTGATCTAATGAATCTGGGTTTTCTTTTACAGCAAATGTTTTCACCTCAGCTCAAAAAGCCCCAGCTGTCCCGGATAAGCGAACATGAAAGGCTTTGTAATTTGATTTTATGACTTTTAAAGCTAATCAACATGTTTACGAATGCATTTTCTGGACAGTTTTGCACAACAAACAGCAACAGCAATGAAATATGTCCCAACTTGAAAGCATGCTAACTTTAGCGTGCCACTTCAACAATTACAGCGGCAGAGTCGGATACAAGTTTAGAAACAAGTGGAGAAGCTACGAGAATTTCTGGTCAAGCGTTTTCAGAACATTATAATAGCTTTTTTTTAACAGAGTTCAAACCTTAATGGACTCTGGGTCAAAGTATGTTTCCCTGTGAGGACAAACAGCTAAGGTACAATGTATTCTGATGAGGAAGTATTTGAATAAAAGTCAATGAAAACACTCGAGGCTACTAAGCTGCATTGGGACACACATGCACTCATATTACCCAGGAATACAGTTTTCTCATTATGGAAAAAAAATAAATAAATAATAGAAATCCCAAATAGCGTCTAGGAGCATTTTCAAAGTTATGATTTCACATGTAGACAAAGCTTCAGTAAATATTTTTATTTTATTTTTAAGAAATAAAACACCAGAACCTGTACGGATCATTATCCACACAGCAACAAACTATGAATCACAACACATGCTGACAGGACAGAAATGCACACTTGGCAGAGAACAGAATATTTGGTCAGTTTAGTATGAGTCTGTGAAATCTGATACTCTAAATCAGAAAACTACCCGACTGTAAACACCGGTGACCAACGACAATGATTTGCCGTTCTTCCTTTCTTTTAGAAAGGCTCTACTTCTGTAGACCCAAACCAAAAACAGAGGAGTCAACAGTCAATGTTCAAATACGAACGCATACGGCAAACATGTTCGAGATCCAAGTCCAAGTGAACCTCTAACCCTGAACATAACACACACGAACCGGCTTCATCGCCGTCTGACAACTGTGACCCTAACCTCGCCGTCATACGGCTAAATTCTCTACATGCTAATTTAGGAAGAGCCTAATTTACAAAACAGAAGTGCAAAATGACGCAGGGCCGCAGCGAGCAATTATTTCAGAAATCAATTTCTCTGACATTTAATCTGATAAAAAACAAAAAAAAGGCATTCTGCTGATTTTTCATTTAACCGCTTATGCTTATTTTATACAAAATTAAAAATAAACATATACATTTTAAAAATCAGCAAATAATTTGTGTTTTTAAAATAAGAAACTAAACATTTTATTGCCTAAAATGCCTTAACATATTATTTCTTTGGTGTATTTTTTTTTTGTTGCATAGACAAAGTTTATAACAGTTACAATAGGAAGAAACAGTTTCATTGCCCTTTTTTCAGAAGAAAAAATCTAAACATTTGAGGTAATAAAAAATGTTTAGACTGTTGTGGCTCTGGTTGCTTAAGTAGATTTATTTTTGTGCAATTTGTTTTAACGAATAAAAACATATTTTTATTGCGACCTATGATAAAACCAGTAGGATTTTGTTTGAGTCCTCACATAATCAGGGTACTCTCATGAGGCTTAGAGTCTGGCAGTTTTGAAATCGGCATTTTCAGAAAATTGTTTATTTGTTTTAGGGCTGCATTATCTTAGAAAAAAACAGACATTGCATTTTTTTTATTACCCTAGAATATTGATATAATAACCTATTTTCTTATTTCCTCTCTTTCTCAACTGGAACATTTAGCATTTTGGTCTTTATTATCCCCGTGAGCATGGTTTGAGTCTCTGGCTGGCTAGCTAAATGTGACATTAGCATGAGAAGCGCAAGTTCATAACACTCAGAATATATTAGCCAGTACTGAGTCTGAGTGGACCATGTTCTGTGCCTCCATTGTCGAAGCGGCTCATCGTAGCTGTGGCCACAAGGTTTTCGGTGCCTGTTGCGGCGGCATCCCTCAAACCTGTTGGTGGACACCTTCGGTGAGGGATGCTGTCAGGCTGAAGAAGGAGTCCTATCGGGCCTTTTTGGCCTGTGGGGCTCCAGAAGCAGCTGATGGGTACCGGCGGGCGAAGCGGCATGCGGCTCGGGTGGTTGCCGAGGCAAAAACTCAGGCATCGGAGGAGTTCAGAGAGGCCATGAAAAAAGACTTCTGCTCGGCTTTGAGGCAATTCTGGTCCACCATCCGGCGTCTCGGGGGGGGGGGAAGCAGTACAGCACCAACACTGATCATAGTGGGGTTGGTGTGCTGCTGACCTCAGCTCAGGACGTTTTTGGCCGGTGGGCACAATACTTTAAGACCTTCTCAATCCCACCAACATACCTTCCATTGAGGAAGCTGAGCCTGGGGACTCTGGGTCGGGCTCTCCAATCTCTGGGGACAAGGTCTCCGACGTGGTTAAAAAGCTCCTTGGTGGCAAGGACCCGGCGGTGGATGAGATTCGTCCTGGGTTCCTTAAGGCTCTGGATGTAGTAGGGTTGTGCTGGCTGATGCAACTCTGCAATACTGCATGGACATCGGGGGCAGTTCCCCTGGATTGGCAGACTGGGGTGGTGGTACCCCCGTTCAAAAAGGAGGACTGGAGGGTGTGCTCCAATTACTGGGGGGACACACTCTTAAGTCTCCCTGGCAAGGTCTGTTCAGGGGTCCTGGAGAGGAAGGAACATCGGATAGTCGAACCTCGGATTCAGGAAGAGAGGTTTTTGTGCTGGTATTGGAACACTGGACCAGCTCTACACCCTCAGCAGGGTCCTGGAGGGTGCATGGGAGTTTGCCCAATCGGTCTACATGTGTTTTGTGGACTTGGAGAAGGCGTTCAACCGTGTCCCTCCGCGAGCTTTGGGTCATGACCGACAGAACGAGATCGCGGATACAAGCGGCCAAAATGGGTTTTCTCCGTAGGGTGGCTGGGCCCTCCCTTAGAGATAGGGTGAGAAGCTCGGTCATCCGGGAGGGACTCAGAGTAGAGCCGCTGCTCCTCCACATCGAGAGGAGCCAGTTGAGGTGGCTAGGGCAACTGGTCAGGATGGAGGCCTGGGGAAGACCCAGGACACGCTGGAGAGACTATGTTTCTCGGCTGGCCTGGGAACGCCTTGGGATTCCCCCAGAAGAGCTGGAAGAAGTGGCTGGGGAGAAGTGGCTACTTAAGCTGCAACCCCCCCGACCCGACCCCAGATAAAGCGGAACAAAATGGATGGAAGGATGAGTTCATTTATCAACACAGTCACGTGTCACCAAAACTGAGAATGAAAAAGGAAAGAACCGTAACTCAGCGGCACCTGAGTGTTTACTTGATTACCCACAGGCATCATGTGCTTCACATTTCCAAATCTGTCACCATATCCCAATAGTCTATCGTCATGTTGACTTTTACATTTCTTACTCTGATTTCCAGTATTTCTGTGTACTCCTTGTCCAGCGAGAGGCGCTAAAAATGGAGCAGTCTGCGGTGAGAGATGCAGCTGACATTCCCTCCTAAAATAAACCCTCTAACAAGCTTCCAGTAGACATTCAGGGATTTATGAATGGTAACCTGGCCTCAAACATCAAGTGGGGCGACAGTGTCCCAGCTGCTAACAGAGAAAGGAGTCGCAGCACTATCACTACTGCAGAATTACACGCCGATCTCCAACCTCCCATTCATCAATAAAGTTATAGAAAAAGCTGTGTTTAAACAATTAAATAGCTTCCTAATGATAACAAATCGCTTTGACTCCTTCCAGTCTGGTTTTCATGCTCACCACAGCACGGAGACTGCAATATTTATATTGTAAAAGTGTTCAATGATATCCATATAAATACGGACTGTGGGAGAACCACAGTGCTGGTTCTGTTGGACCTCAGTGCAGCTTTTGACACTGTGGACCATGACATCTTACTGAACCGACTCGAGAGTTGGGTCGGACTCTCCGGTCCAGTGCTCAACTGGTTTGAATCTTACATAAAGAACAGGGATTTCTT
>CAEGAE010089837.1:0-15068 GCA_903067095.1 Girardinus metallicus | reverse complement strand
GTTACAAAGCAGAGTGTTTCCTCCTCCAGCTCTCAGGAGTTCCTCTTGTGCTGCGAAGGAAACGCAGCGTAAAGAAGAGAAAGGAACCCAGTGGCCTGAGCTGGAGAAAAAGGGACAGAAAGGAAGAAAGAAAGAAAAAAAGCAGGAGAACCAGATGAGAGCTGGCAGCAGAGTGTCTCTGCAATGCTCCTCCGCTGTACCATTGGTGGAGCCTGACGCCCTCAAATGTCAGCTCTCTTCAAGCAAACATTCCACTCCGACCCAGAGGCTATTGCCACGGAAACTAAGCCTGCTCAACAGCTGTGTGAGTGCTGGACACAGGCCAGTGGGGTGGGCAGGTAGGTGACACGGATAATATGGGCAACACTCGTCAGGGATGAAAACTGAAAAATAAAAACAGGGCAGCCCAAGCAGGAAATGCTTTGTGTTCATTTGTCAGAATCAGCTGACCTTTGACGTCACAAGCTTTGATCAGGATTAGAACAGGTTTAAAAGGCCAATTTAATAAATACGGCACACCTGGCTCCACTGGCTTCAATAGGGCAATATGAAACCACTTTTATTATTTATCGAAATCCCCCACCCAGATTCCATTTTTTCCCTGTTGTATTTTTTCTGAATTCCCTTGTATGCAAATATGGTCCGAATAAAACAAAGTAACAAATTAATAGCTAGAGGTCAACATTTCCAGTTATTTTGTACCACAATTGAAACCGACTGCTGTGGTTCAACAGAATGTTGGTGTTAAAAAGTGTTAAAGTATATTTCCTGGCTGTGCTACATTTCACACAGTATCCCGCTGTCAGAAACACGGAATAAAGCGCACCTGTCTCCCAGAGCACCAAAGCACCTCGAGTTACTGAGAGAGATAAAAAGATGAATTAAAATGAGTCTGCAGCATCTGGCAACGAGACGCATCTGTGGACTTGGCTGAATCACTAATTTGTTTGTCAGTAGGCCAGCCTGTAAACAACTCAGACTCCTGACACATTCCCACTGAAGCCTGCCAGCACAGACAGCCAGGAAATTATCTCCATGACTCGGCTGACGTTGTTTAGATGAGCTGCAACTCCAACAAAATGACACGTTTCTACTAAATATTTTACCAAAAACATTCCATTGGTTCCATTTCGCGGTTTGGGTTCAAAAGTGTACAAAAAAAAATCTAAACATATTCTTGTTTTCTAGATTGCAAAAAGATTCACATTTCAACAGTTTACCATTTCGACAATGGAACACAGTTAGAGGCTCTTTCCCAGCATAACCTCAGGATAAGAAACAGCTTTCTAGTCTTTTTACTTCAGCCTTCCACCAGAACAGGCTAGCTGCAGAGACACACAGCTTAAGACAATGCAAGATGAGGTCAAAGGTAAACTCCACAAACTTAGGACTAAACTGTCTGACAGTAAAAATTCCTCTGAATTCCTCTGGCGTTTGCAAACAATGGCTGAAAAATAAGGGGGGGGGGGGGAACTGCACTGGAATTTATAACGTGAGCGATTAGATTTGCCAAAGGGCAAATATTGCCAAGAGCTTTTTAGTCACAGAATATTTTCTTTCAGATTGTGAAACTGTAAAACACTACAGACAAAATGTTGACGGATTAAACCAGATATTTAAATGCACTGGAAAAAGTTTTCATCATTTGCTGTACGGCATTAAAATACAACATACAGCAATACCATAACAAGCTAGTTGAAGGAAACCTAAAATGTTTTGCACTGCAAGACTTAGAATCAATTATTCCACATACTAAGAAATGTATGTAAACATATGAATTTGAAGAAATCAAAAACAAAAAAAAAACAAAAAAATCTCTTACTTTTGGCATTAAACAAATGAAGACAATTTGGGTAATCGCAACTGGTCGACTTCAGTGTGATTTAATGTCAAGCAGTTAGAAGGAATAGTTGTTTATGTCACACAGTGTAAACACCAGACATGCAAAAGAGATGTAGAGAAAAAAAAATTACACAAGTACTTCATAAAATAACTTCTAGGTAGAAGTTAATACGTTTTAATTCTAACCTTCAGTATCTTCCTCTCAGTCTAGTAAAAGCTGATGCTGCAGCCCTTCCTAAAGCTCCCTATAGCTGCTCTGGTTCTCACCGATCTGGTTGTCCATCCTGAAAGCGATGTCGAACTGCAGGATGACCAGCATGAACTGGAACCAGGGGCTCATCTCGTTGTTGTGCATGGGAATGTGCACGGCGAACACGATGTTGTTGGCTTCGATCATCTTAGCCATGGCCTCGTCGAACGTCTTGATCTTCTCACACTCGTGATCACCCCATGGTATGAACCAGTTGATCTTATGTGGGGATTTGTTTTTGTCCACACACTTTGTTGCCAGGTATTCCACGGCACTGGTGGGACTGGGAGCTGTGGGACAGATAGAAATGTTGGGATGAACGTTACAATAAGTACTGCAGGAAAGCTTTACTCTGAAACCTCTAAAGCCACAAGGTTTGAATGAAATTAGCAACTGCACAAGGTTTGAGCTGATGAGTTCAAGTATTTTCTAAAACAACGTAAAGAGAGATCCTGCTCACTGAGGCAATAAGAGGTGAGTGAGGAAGGCGGCACCACTTTCTGCATTCAGATTCATGAGCTTCACAAGAAGCTGATAGTTTCTACTCACATGACATCACTAAAACGTTGAGTTCCTGCTGAGAGAGCTCAAAGTAGGATGTGAACTTTGTCAGTTTCCAGGTGGAAGCACAAGTATAGGGCTCATTTCCCTGAGATGTAGATGCAACGGCTAAAGAAATTTAACTGACTCGACTTTATTGCCACTAGGATTGTACCAATCGATAAGCCCCCGATTTTCTTAATTTTGGCCGATTTGCAGACACTTCCACATGAAACCCATCTTAACCACTGATCGTATCTACATCCACAAAGGTCCAAAAATCAGCCACTTTTCCCTTTTGCTATTCTGTAAGAGAGAGCGCCCGTCAGACTGACCCGGCCACTGGGTCACGTCTACGGTTAACAACAGTCACCCCAACAGCTGCGTTTACATTAGCCGTAAAACTGTGCAAATTGGAATTACAAAGATAAAGCTGCTTAATGGAATCATGGCAATTTTCAGGAGAAAAAAAAATATATATATCTATAAGGTTTTGCTGCTGGGATGAGGTGGTTTTTTTGGCCGACGTATTAACAAGACTGAAATTGAAATACTTTTTTTGCATCACACAAGTCACATGATCAGCTGGACATTACCACTGATGGAAAAGACATAGACGACAACGACAGGAAGTGGTAGGAAGATGACTGCGCAGCAGGTTTTTTTAATGGTTTATTGTGGTAAGCTTATCCACGTGAGATTTTAGTTGTGTTTCTTATTTAGTGGAAACAGTACCACATTAGCAGAATATCAACAAAGTTTGGCAAACATTTGTAGTAGAAATGCAGCTATTGTTTCCAATTTTGTAAATTAGTCATTATATTTAGCAACAAACACCAGGGGCATCAGCTAAAATCAGAATCGGCAGGTCAGGCTTTTAAAAGATTCTTGAAAACTGCAATCAGTGCACCGCTAGTTGTTGCAGAACAGCTGGTAATGTCTGCAAGCACAAAAGCCTTTTTGGGCTGCCTTCTCTTTCACAAGTCAACCGCTACAGTCGGCCATGTTGTCTGAGAAGTTGTGCTTAAATAAATGAAGTTGCCACAGAGATGCAATAACAGCAAATGACTTCAACACCCATTGCAGAGCCAGGCCCTGCATTAATCACTGTCTGCACAGGGACCAAAACTTATACAGCAGCTAAAGCCACTATGTATGCATATATGGTAGCGCAAGACAATAATTAAAAAATAAATCTGTTTCATTTTCAACTTTGAGCATCAACTGCAAATATGAGCATGGGAAAAGCATTTAGAATCCCTTAATACAATACATTAAAGCACAAAACAACCAGAGGACACATGCAAATAATAAGACTGAACAAACTTACGAAAATATTCAACTGTGTTGAATATGGTGATAACAAAACTGATAGCAATTAACCCAAATTTCCATCACTCTTCTCATGATGCGATGATGACTGTAATTTAATACGACGCAGTTTTTATGTGGGTTTTTTTTTTTTTACTACATGCAGATTCTCAGCATATGCTTCAACTGGACAGGAATATTTTCCTACAGTAACGGCCCAATCTCAATAATCTGACCACAGTCCCAAACAAGCCATTTTTAAATAAGCAGCACAATATTATACAGCATATTATTATAAATAAACTAATTATTAAAAAGTGTTGGTTCATATATCAAACATAAACAGTACACATACGGTACTGGAAAAAAATATTTCTTCATCTAGATTTAATAATAAAAAAAAAACTGCTGATGTCTGGTGTCTATGACAACAAAACCAGTTCACTGGAACTTCTTAACGACTTCACCACCTAACCAACCACCTCTTTACTTAAAACTTTTTATAGTATAATAAACAACAATTGCACAATCAGATTTTAAATATCATGACTTGTTATGTTGAAATTATATATTATATGACATATGCGTCGCGTTATTACATACCAATTCAAAAAAGTAACATTTACCGCTGTAAACTTAAGCTAGATCCACTGGTGTTCATACATGGCAACAAAAGGACATCAAACAGAATTGACCCCCCCAAACCCCCAGGGAGTTTAATTACCAAGAGGACCTGTGAGTCCAGCAGGTCCACAATGATGGCCTCCCCCTTCAGCCCTCTTGACCCCATGCCATGCCACCGGGTTTGTAAGGAAACAAGAGGGGAAAAGAAAAAAAAAAAGAAAGAAAAAGCTTTCTTCTCAATTACTCCCGCAGCCCCTGGCCGGCGAGCAAACACAAAGGAATCTGGCTTCATTAAAACCATCTCAGCCAGGAAAAAGCCAAACAAGCCAATTTATCTGAAAAGTAGCTGGAGATGAGAGGGACTGTGGGGAGGGAGACGGACTCTGGAAGTTCCCAGGTTCGGTCCAAAGACAAACCCAGGTATCTTTAGCAAGAGCTCAACCTCTAGCAACTTAGTATAAATGTGTGTCAGAGTTAAAAAAAGACAGAGAGAGAGAGAGAGAAAGTGTGTGGGAGAGGCTGGATATGAGGAACCCTGACAACAACTCCTCTTCAGACCTGAAGGCAAAACTGAAGATTGACAGCTGGGTTTTGGAGGATTTCTGTGCATCGCTGTCAAGATGGGGAAAGAGAGAGAAAAAAATGTTGCCTCCGCCTTCTAATAGAAAGGAATTTGGGGAAAAGGGAAGAAGCTCATGGGAGAGTAAAAGGAAGGTAGAGATGCTGCCTGAGGGCCCCACACACACAACAGAGGATGCATACAGGAGGAGGAGGTGAGACTGAATAAATTAACTGGAAGAAAGAACTTTTGAGTTTGTTTCAAAGTAGTGCAAACACACTATATAAATTTATCGTGGGGACAGCGGTGCTTAATTTGGAAGAACGAGGCCCCAAGCAGAATTACATTTTGGGGCCAAACTCCAGTTAAGCTCAGCACCTAACGCCACCACCTGTTTCCCTTTTATATTATTCACGCTTCACACGTCTTACCATCTTGCATTTAACAAATTGATCATTTTGTTCCCAGTATTTATTTTCTGTAATACTTCTAAAAAGCTTTCCAAAGAGAAAAAATAACTGGATATAAGACTGAATATTGGTTTAAAAATATATGTTTCATATAAGTCGATACATAATTATCGATTGGTTTTTGTTTTAAATACCTGACATCTGGCGTGACCTTTCCTGTTTTAACCAGTTTTCACTCCCAGCCACCAAGTCACAATTTTTACAATGTCTTACATGACCCAGATGTTTCGGAAACCCCCGAAACATGCAAATATGTACACATTTTTGTTTTGCTTGCAAACGCAGTACTTTATTCAAGTTTCTATAGGAAAGTATTATGCCCAGGGGTTGGCTCCTTATCATCATTTATTCTTGGATGTTATAAACCTGGCATTATGACTTTAAGATTTTAAGACTTTTTTTTATCTACAGAAAAGGTGCCGTGTTCATGTGGACATTTTAGACTAAACCATTTCCATGTAGACTAAAAATCTTGTGACTATCAAGCCATTTTATTTTGAAAAAAATAAATAAATTTTTTTTAAAAAAGAAAAACTAATGTGGATAGGGCACCAAGCTTGGCTTTAGCCCAGAGGCCCACATCTTGCTAAATCCGGCCCTGCCGCCAGTGTAGTTCAAAGAAAGGAAGGCAGCAGCCGTAGCATGCAGCAAACACTTTGAGAGGCAGCAGTGATTTTAGCTTAGGGTGCTCTCCGCCAGCGCTGTTAGCTACAAGTTAGAGCAGGTCGGCTATTATTTCTGCTATATGCTTTTTTTTTTTTTTTTTTAGACCGATAAAAGTTAAGTGCAACAACCTCAAACTATTTTAAACTCCGCGTTTTTCCCCGTTTCTGCCGTCTGCTTTTTAACAGACGCGCGGACACAAAGGCGAGCATTAGCTAGGCAGCAGATAAAGTGGGATAAAGGAGGAAAACTTACCAATTAACCCGCCGACCATAAAGGCGAGCGCCTGAAACAAAAGCAGAGTAACTCCCAGTATCACCAACTTTTTGGTGCTCATGTTCTCGATGATAGCTCCCGCCATTGTGAAAGAAATGTTTCGTTCAATAAAAAAATAGAAAAAAAAGAAAAAACGAGCGAAAAACAAATATTACTGTGGTGGAAGAAGGAGGAGAAAACGCTGCATCCACGACAAGCAGGAAAGACGAGCTGAGCTGGGCCCCCTCCTCTGCTCTGCTTCTGCCTTTCAACTTCGAAGGAGGGGGAAAAAAAGGCAGGAATCACATGACCGAATAGCGCCGTGCTTTATCCCCTAAACAGCCAACACACACTAGACCGGGGAAGATCTGCGGAGCGCCACCGCATTGCAATAGAGGCTGGTAATGCAGGTTACGGTGCTGCCAGACGCCTGGAATTGCGCCCCCGCTTGCGGGCTATTTAAAGGAAGCTTTCAGGGGTCCCAACCCACCTAGTGTTCAATAGTCGCCAATAGATTTTTTCCATTGACACCTATCTTAATAGAATTTAAGAATAAGAATGGAATTTTAACACATTTACTTTTGGTATTATGAGTTCATCGATAGTAGTTTGCAAACAAAACCCCTTTGAAATTGCTAGCTTTCTTATTTAAAGATGTACATAAAAATTTGCTAGCTTTCTTATTTAAAGATGTACATAAAATTAGCATGTTTTATAATTTCATGTTCTTCTCTGTTCTAAGAGGCTAAACTGCTGGCTCTTGAAGCACCGACTCCAGTCCATGCCTTGTGAATCTCCACCTAATGCCTGAATTGTCTTTGCTTCACAGTCAAATCAACACTGAAGTTAGTGCTGCTTTGTGTACACCTTTGTCTGCCACACTTTTACCTTCCACTCAGTTTTCTACTCATTTATACACTTGGATTCAGCCCACTGTGAATTGCCAGATTTTTTTAGGATAAACCATTTTTTCTGTAGATTATACCCGTTGAAGTGCTGTAAATGAGGTATACGTATCAAGGCAAGGCAAATTGTTTGTATAATACATTTCAGCAACTAGACTATTCAAATTGTTTTACATGACAGCAAACAAAAAACATTACATTGGAATGGGGCGATAAAGGTGCTCTAAAGATGGAACATAAGATTAAAATTAATGTTTCAGTTCATATTAATTGAGTGCAAGTGTAAACAAATAGGTTTTTCCTGTGGTATAAAGAAACTCAGGGTGTCAGGGGTTTAAAGGTTTCTGGAAGTTTGTTCCAGATTAGAGGAGCAATCCGGTTGCCTTCTAAAGGACAGTGCAGATGAAGATTAAGGTGTTGACTTCCTTTTTTATTTATTTATTTGGCAGATGTTGCAGGATCAGATTTTTCAGTGACATTTGAATGTCACATCTTTTAAAATGTTCACAGACCCAAAGGTTTCAAAGACAAGTTTTATTTAAAAGCCATCCACAAGAACATTTCAGGATTGTTTAAAATGGGAACGAACACACTTAGCTTCTAGCGGTGGGTCCTAAGATTCACAAGCAGGAAATTCAACAAAGAAATGCAGGTTGTAACTGGAGTGTGTTCTGTACAACCTTTTCATACTAAACATGACACAAACAGATATGGGGGGTTTGTCGACTGACGCCGGCAGGACACAGAAACAGAGGGGATGTGCTATTTTTTGTTTTTTTCTATTTTGTTTCACGTTTTACCTGAGGTTCTTGGTAGGTGTTATTATCCCTTGCTATACAAAGGCAACAAGCTCTGACTGTAAGCTGAGCGAACCTGATAACTGTGGTAACATTATTATTGGCACTTAGGTATTTGATTAAAGCAGGAATTAAACTGCAGCATGGAGAGCTGAAAGGTAAGGAGTCAGAGTGCAAAGGAAAAAGCTGGAGTTCTGTGTTCAGAAACGCGCCCGGATCCTCTCCAGTGGATCCTTGTCCCACATCTTGGGATCCCAAGCCTGGAACCAGCCAGTGAACGTGGGAGGCTCCGCCCCCTGCTTGATGGTGACGATGGGAAGTCCTTTGCGACCAGACGGATCCGAGTCCACGTAATCTTTGGCTGCAATGCGAGAGGTAAAAAGAGAAAAGAAGCAGAATTTAATAGCTTCTACTCTGCAGACACTAGATCTTTGAAATTAAGTTTTCAGCTCAGTCTTAATCAATTCAATTCAGTTTATTTACACAGCGCGCACGTCATCTCAAGGCTCAGCTCTGAACTTCGACTTCCAAGACAAATCGGATACAGCATGAATATCCATTCTGTTTACGGAATGTCTTGGACGTTAGCAAGAGGAGCTACAATATGACGCTAGGGAGAATCTGGGTTTCCCTCCTTGATCTGGATCTAACATAAGACAGATGTAAAATAAGTGGAATCAGCACTTCTTACAGCCGCCATTTCTCAAACAAAAATCTGAAAACCACTGTACTTAAATTTCAAGAAATTTTAAAAGAATCATCTATTTTTGTCACACATCTTAGATGTGAAATCTAACTTTGTGAAAATTCTGTAGGGAGTCTAAATGACCGGAACATGATACATTTATCATCTTCTTTAACTTTTCATTTAAGAACCACCCCAGCTGTTCATTCAGAACACCTAACAGAAGAGAATCTCCTCTGTGTTTGTTTACAGCCCTAATGTAACCAACCTATTTTGGGAGCCCCGTTTCTTTCCTCTGCATTCGCCTCGTTGCCAACCCAAAGGAAGAGCTGCGGGGAGGAAAGAGACACAAGTAAGAAGCTCAGTCAGGCAGCCTACAGCCGAGTGTGATGCTCAAATCAAAACCATGACTCTGCACAGTCTGTGAAGCTTTACGTGCTAAAATTACATTTCAGGAGTGAAAAAACTCTGATCTTACCTGATCCCAGGCATCCAGAATCATGACATCATCAGTGGCCAGGTCTGACTGTGTGAAGTCTCCTGGCACTTCTTCCACCTGGGCACCAGTGCAAATGGAAACTCAGACTGACAGCATGCAGATTTTACTAATGCATTATAGTTCAATAATAAAATATCTTTAACTAATATATATTTATCATCTATGGATAAAAATGAAGGAAATTGTTTCCTTACAATAAGTCTTCCGGTTTTGTTGGAGCAGCCGAACAGACGAGGAGGTCTGTCTGTGCTCTGCAGGCTCTTTGATGACTGGTACTCCTTTTTGCCACCCAGAGCAGACCAGAAATCAGCTGGAAAGGAAGAGAAAACAAGAGCCGTCAACTGAAAGTAGTTTGCTCCGTCTGAGTAACCAGCACTCTGCTTGCTTGAAGGTATGTGATTTTTCTTTATGCTAGTCCAATGAGTTCAAGTCCTCAGGTAGTGAGACGCTTAAAAAAGGACTGGAATGACCAGAGCTTTCTCATATGGAGCACTGACTAACACAGCGCTGCCCCACCCTCACCTGTTGCTGCACTGCTGGTCGAATGTCTAGCACAAGACAAATGGGACTGCACTTGCCAAATGCAAAGACAGTCATCTCAGTATATTTGTTAAAGGGGCAGTATTATGTGTTTTCCAGGTATATGGTGCCATTTTAAAGCACAATTAAATACCTATGTTACCTTTTGCTGCTGTAAAAATGCCATATATATGAATATGACTTAAAAGAAATTTTACTTCCTAATTTAATGCTTTGAAATTGGGCCTCTGTTTCTTTAAAAACTCCTGCTCTTTCTGAAACTCCGCCATCAGGGAGTCATCAAAACATCGCTCCTCTATTAACCCTTTAGCAAGTTACTTACTGAGAAGTAGATCATATAATGAGCTCAGCAGATGTGGAGTTCCACCAGGTGTTTGCTAATTGCTACTGGCTAGTCTAAAGGAGCTGAGCCGGAGAAGGCTGCTCTGTGAGGCAGAAGCTTGGAAACTGCACCTCTGAGGAGGAGCTGCACCTCAAAGGCGGGTCTAGGTCCAACAAAGTGTTTTGTACAGCTGAATGGCTGCCATGGAAATTAAGGGATTTTTCAAACATGCATGACAAAATCAAAGTCACACAAGGAATAACATCAAAACATGAAGTAAAGCTCAAAAAAGTAGATTTTACATGATACTGCCCCTTTAAGTCATTCTTTAACTCCTGGCCCCTTGCCTCAAATTGTTAAAAATTAAAACCAGACCTGAAGCATATGTGTAATAAGTTATTCTTGTTATTTCTTTGTTTTTCTGCTCTTTTTCTGTCTTTTATTATTTTATACAATGTATTGTATTTTGTGATGATTTTACATCAATTGGGTAGTAAATACTGAACAGAAGACTCCATTTTCAAAAAATTTACTCAATTATTGTTAAACAACCAACTGACTGGTGTTTTCTCCCGTTTGCTGTCAAAATGTTGTGGACTAGTGTAGTGTAGCCACCGGGAGGAGTATGGAGTAAAGTAATTAGCCCACAGGTGAGGTAAGCTGCTTGTGTGAGTGAAAAAAAAAAATCAATGTCATATCAGTTTGAAAGGCTAGTAAACAGATTCATCAACGACAACCAATAAAATAAATATCTATATTTAGTTTTATAAACACATAATTCTAGTTAGTTATTTTTCCCCTTTAATTGCCGTGTTTATTTCAGTTAATGAAAATATTCTCTCAATTTCTGTTTTTTTTTTGTTATTTCATTAGATTTAGTTCACTATAATAACTTTGATAGCCATCGAAGGAACCAGAGCTGGTCGGCTGGTAAGAATCTCATTAAATCGTCCACATCTTTTTCTGCATGCGTTGACTTTGAGACCCACCTGGCTCCTTGCCCTCTGACACATTGCTGGGACTGCCACCCAAAAAGCCCACAACATGCTTGGCTGCGTTCATCTCCTCCTCACTGGCTCCTACACCTCGCCACACAAACAGGCCTTTCGGGGATTTCAGCACAAACACGTCATTGGTGTTCAGGTTGGAAGCAGAGGCCTCGACCTGAAAGGGGAGGTAAAGAAAACTTAGAACCTGTGCTACACCCCATAAATCGTCATCCCTGCACACCAACTCACCTCCACGGCCCGTGTGGCACCGGATGAGCTCTGGCGGATGTGAAAGAGACGAGTGGCGGCGGCCTGTGACTGCCCATCTTTACGAGAAGTTCCACCACTGTGGATGATCATGGGCTTGCCCTGGAAGATGCTCATCAGGTGGGGAGGCTCTTGACCCTGAGTCACTCTCACCTGTGGATAAGTGGAACTAAGTTATTTATTTAATCCAAAGGAGAGGGCAGCAGCTCCTCTAGTTACTGCAACTTGGTCACAGTTGCAGTAATTGCAGTTCCACATATGGGAAATGTTCTTCAGGTGATAGAAGGCTGACTTTGTAACTGTCTTTATGTGACTCTGGAGGTTCAAGCCTGAATCCATCACTACTCCCACTACACGCATTGGTAACTAATTGCATTATTTCTTATAATCCGAGTGGAGAAATAAGAGGGGCACTAAGATGGAACCTTGGGGTACCCCTCATAGGATTTTTCTTCTCATGCCTGTAATTCACTGTTCAATAATTTGTTGCCATGGTTGTTAAATCCATCCATCCATCCATTTTCTGGTCACCCTTGTCCCTTAATGGGGTCGGGAGGTGCTGGTGCCCATCTCCAGCTACGTTCCGGGTGAGAGGCGGGGTACACCCTGGACAGGTCACCAGTCTATCGCACCACAAACCTCTGATATGAACAGAATAAACATGCAGAAAGACCCCGGAATGGGAATCGAACCCAGGACCTTCGTGCTGCAAGGCAACAGTGCTACCCACTGCGCCATTGTGCAGCCCTGGTTGTTAAATGATTACCCATTACATGAAGCTAACAAGTCTTGCATCAAATGAGTCAAAACATTTAGACTGGGTTTATTTTACCATAACTTTAAAACTTGTTATCACTAAGGAATTAAATTCTGATACCTTGGTGTTATTTTAAAAGGCTGCTGTGAAAATATAGTTTGTTAAAAATTTAAGTCACACTGCCCTCTGCTGGATAGCTTCAGTAGTTAGTTTTGTTTGTGTTATCAAATGAAATAACATTGAATGGATTTTTAGATTAGCACGGCATTAGAGTTCTGTTTTATGTGATCCTTATCAAGTTACAACTATTTGTCAAGTTGTACCTAAAGTTGGGTGAATACATTAAAAATAAAGCAAATTTCATATTTTCAGTCCTCTGAAGATTTTAATGTCTCATTAAATTTCAGTTTTCAAAACAATATTAATTTAATCACATTTTTCATTGGAAAAAAAAAAGAATCGTGGGTTTGCCCTGGAAGAAGCTCATCAGGTAGACAATCATTTTTTTCTATTTTGTGTCTATTAAGGGACTTGCAGATGCAACTTAGCTTAATCTGATAGAGTGCATCAAACTGTGACATTTTTGTCTAAGCTGTACACTGTCCCTTTGTAAATGCAGTTTGTTATTCTGATCTATGCCTTTCTGAACTAGATACCAGTTTGGTCTGCTTGCCTGCATATCAAAGAGGTGTCTGTGTGTGTCGTGTTCCAACCTGAACTGGGGATCCTCCCATTGAGTCATCCAGCTTCACTGTGAGGAACGCTGAAGCCGCCAGTTCGTCCTGCGTACATTTCAGCCCCTGCCTGACGGAGGAACACACACAGTATGAGGGATTCTCCTTCTACGCTTCTCCAGCATTTCTAACTGTGTCTGCGCTCCGGTTCCTCACCAGGTGTAGATGATGTGTTGCTCCCTGCTCCCCTGTCTGTAGCTGTAGAGGATGAGGTAACAGTCGCCGCCATAGAAGTGGCCGTGAGTAGCAGGATCTACGAGGACCTTATCCCCGCCTTCCACTCGCCAGATCTGAACACCAGAGAATGTTTTTTTTTTTTTTCACCCAGGTTGTTATAGTTAACAAGAACGAACAGCATAACAAAAACTGAAATTGAGGAAACACTTGCGTTAATGGAAATAAAACAATAATCAATGGGGGAAAACTAACTGGCACTATGTTGGGCATTTATAAAACTAACTAAAACATACAGAAATTATTTAAATTATACTCTTTGGTTTTGTGTTTAATAATCTATTTCAAACTGAGGTGAAACTGATATTTTCTCCCACACAAGCGGTTTATGTTAGCTGTTGGCAGAACTTACACTAGTACGCAAAATGACGACAGCAAAAGCTGAAAGAAAACACAAATCAGTTGGTTGTTCAACTGTAATTAAAGACATTTTGTGAAAATAGAATCTTCTGTTCAGTATTCATTACCCAATTGATGTATACATAATCATAATAAAAATACTAAAACTACTACTACATTAAAAAAAACTAAGCTAAATCTAAACAATATTTACACTGCAAAAACACTAACTTACAAGTAACCTTTCAACAAGTTTATTATAGTTAACTTTAAGTATTTTTCTTTAGATTCTAGAATAAATATTTTAGAACATTTGAAATAAGACAGAACTTACTTACAAGTAGCTATAGGACTAGTTCCATAGGCAGATTATTTCACTTATAACAACACATTTTTTCCTATGTCATAAGTGAAATAATCGGCCAATAGAGCTTGTACTTTTTCATCTATATTAAGGAATTATTGACTTAAAACATGCTGGGACATGTTGTTAAGAAGTTACTTGTAAATTAGTTTTGTCTTATTCCACATGTAATAAGACATTTTCACCAGAAGCTCAACCAAAAATACTTGGTAAGATTTTGTGTTTTTGCAGTGTAACTAATAATAACTAATAAAAACAAGAAAACACACTCTAAAAACAAGTTAAACTAACGACATTAGACAAACCAAAACTAACAGCAAAATTAAACTAAACTATCGTGAAAAACCAAAAACTATCATAACCCTGTTTTTCACACTGGCTGGCGACCCGACTCTCTGTGCCAGGTTGCTTTTAGAAACACACTCCTACCTGGATCTTGCCTTTACCGTCGTCCACCATGCCGTGCTGGGCAGCCATGGCTGTGTTTGTGTGCAAGGTGGAGGCATCAAAAGGCACTTGTTCCACTTTGGCGATGCGACCGATAGCGTAGGCCTTACTGGGTCCTGTTGTCTCATCCTTGTCCCTCCAGTCGCTGAAGAACTGCTTGAACAAGGTCGTTTCTGCTCCGGCAGGAAGGACTTGAATCTGCAGGTATAACTTGACTGTTAGCTTTAGCTTAGCAACACTTTGTGGGACCGTTTTGAATGGTTAAGCATGCAGGGACCTTACCTGTGTTTTATTGCTGTACCCCTCGTCTTTGATGAACTGCTGTCCTGCAGACATGGCGGCTTTACGCTCAGAAGCATTGGCCTTTGGACCTGTTAGAGTTAAAAGGAGAAGGACATCAGTTTATACTGTGGTGCAATTTGAATTAAATGCTTTGTAAAAAAAAAAAAAAAAATGACAGCAAGAAATACTAAAATGTAGTTTTCGTTTATGTATGACTTTCCACTCATCATTGTGATAATCATATTATTTTGGACTTTTAATATCACTTTAAGTTGTGCTCTAGAATTGTTAGCTGTGATTTATTCTTTTCATAGACTTTTGTTCATAATGTGTTTTTGCTGGAGGTGTTGCATGTTTTAGATACTGTGCAGCTGGCAGGACTTTTGTTCTTAA